>CAAKHG010007668.1:1228-14208 GCA_901007715.1 Dactylopterus volitans
GGGGGGGGGGGGGGGGGGGGGGGGGGGGGGGGGGGGGGGGGGGGGGGGGGGGGGGGGGGGGCGAGCGGCGTGGGCCTCTCAAACAGGAGACGACCATTCAGACATGCGAGGTCGCACTGTAAATTAAAGCTGCACTATTGGTGGGGAGCCAAGTGTCACTTCCCATCAGGGGGTGCAGAATTCCTACCGGTGCCCCTGGCAGCAGCAATTTACAGCCCACATGGGAGGATCTAGCTTGATGATAAGCCCGCTAAAAGTTTTGGAGAGCTAAAAATAATCCAAAGTCACGGTGAAATAAAGAAAGGGGGCTATGTTCTCCCTGGGAGAGGAGGAACCTCTTTGGATGCCGCAGTTTCTGAGGATATTGCGCCGATGCATCAGCCGTCCCCGGGGACTCGACGCACATCTCCATGGGTTGCTTTGAAGCTGCTAAAGCTACTAAAATTTCAACGTGGGCCCAGCCCGTGCAAATCAATTTAACATTAAAACGTGCAGTTGCAGAAAAACAACAATTCTGATGTAACGCGGTTCAATACAATCATGTATTGCTGATTTTTTTTTTTTTTCTTTTTTGTGCAGTGCAGCCCTCTCACACACACACACACACACATGCGCGGTATGCCTGAGTGGGGCTCACCCACGCACACACGTACTCTTCTCACCCACCAACCCCCCAGCAGGACACACTGAACAGGTGGATCAGTGTTGGTTTTAGGGCCATGAAGGGCATGAATGTCTCTTTATGATTCCTGTTTGTGTGTGCAGTTGTTCAGAGGAAAAGCGTTTGGTCCCATCAATCACTCGCAACAGCGGGGACGGCTCTCGAGTTCATGCGGAAATCGCTTCTCTGGTCGTGATATTTAGAGTTCTTTTTTTTTTTTTAATGAAAGAGGAAAAGAAATCTTTTTAAAGATTTGTTGTTGTTTTAAAAAAAAAAAAAAAATAGAATAAATAAAAAAATCCCGTCCCCAGAAAGAACTTTTCGGATGAGATGTCGGCGGAAAAGTGGTGAAGAAATATGAGCCGCCGCGTGAGTTTCCTTCGTTTCAGAGTGAGCAATTCGGTGTCTGCTGGACTCACCGAGCAGGGAGATGTATGAGGGACTCTGCCTTGAGAGAATGGAGGAACTTGTGTGGCAGAAGTAATCACGCTCAGGCAATGATTCAATGAGAAAGGGGTCTTTTGTTCGCCTGTGACAGTTTTACACGCAGGATTATCAGTAAAACGGCAGCAAGTGAATCTTAATTACAGTTTTCTTAATTATTCTTGCCCCATTTTTTGAGCGGGAGCGTGAAATAGAGTCAGCTTTTATGATCTCGGCTAAAATAGCCCCTTCAGCCTTCCGTTTTTTTTTGGTATGATTTGCCAGTCGGGTTAAGAAAGGCCGGTTTTGCCGCTCACCTTATTGACCTTTTGCCGGCGATTTCACATTTAATGCGAGGCGAGGGGATTTCAAAGTGACTTAGAGGGTTGTAATGTTTCACCGAGCAGACCGAGATTGCACCAATTTCCCACTTTTCTCAATTTGCACGCAGGTTCTTGCCTGCGCCAAGCAGAATACTGGTTTATTTGTTATCCAATGGGAGGGACCAGAGTTCCATTGTTTCAGCGATAAAGCAAGGCTTAACAACAGGAGAGAGATGACTGTGCTATACAGAGGTTCTACTTTCTTTATGCAGGAATACCCCCATTGAAATGCATGAAGGTATTCTTGGTTTTGGTGAAAGACCAGTGGCATCTGAATTTGGCAGCCCTTGTTTCAGGGACAAAAACTGAGGTTGTTTCTGTCTTTTGTCATCGACGCAGCCCCCAGCTTTCACTGGATTCCTGTGGACTCCCGCCGACTGTATTGTGACGCTCTCTCTTTTCAAACAAATGAGAGTATGATAGCGACTTCTTGCTCCTGCTCCTCTCTTTGTCATTAATATGGAGCAGCACACACCCCTCTGAGAGGGCACAGAGTCGCTGCTGCCTGTCGCTGCACTTCACATGTGCAACCTGACTGAGGCGGGTGGTGGCGCTGGGGGGTGGGGGAGAGGGTGGCGGTGCAGAGGGGGGCGGGGGGGGGGGTTCTCTCCTCCATATGAAAAGCCTGTGGCCACACCCATCTTTCGCTGGGCCTGGATCTTTGTTCAAATTCTCCATTAGAGTCATTGCTCTGTCTTAATGAATTCTGTTAGAGGCCTCCATTAACTGTGATGAGAATCTCGCCACCTCAGAGAATGTCTGGCCTTTGTTTTTGAAATTACATTTAATGGACCTCTTATTCTCATTAAAATTTATCTTATGGATTAAAAAAAAAAGGGAAGAGGAAAAAAGACAAAGCAGCGGCAGCGCTCCCGCTGCCAACAGCAGAGTGTCACCACATGGGAGTGTCAGCGGCTGGGGCTCCTACTGACCCATAAAGAGGGTCAATGGTGAACCTCTGATATTTATGCACGCACGCCCATCAAGTCATTATTTCTGCCCTTTTATGAGAGTCGAGTGGCAAGACAGGAGGGTTCCATTGTAGCAAACCTTTATTTTGTCTTTGTCTGGGTTTCAGTGAAGTCGGTTGGCTTGACACAGCTTTTGTTCCAAAGGTGAAACATTCATTTCAGGCCGCAGGGCGGACTAATAAAACGACATGGAGTTTCTTCTTCCCATTCATTTCTGAATCAGCCTCTGTTGGGTCCAGAGCTCTTTAGCCCGTCTGGACTGAAGTTGTTCTGTTCGGCCTGACTCTGGTAAGCGGTTTTTCACTCATGAACCGCCGCGCTGTTCCCCATCACGTCTTCCCTTGGGGAGTCCACAGAATGGTTTTGTGTCTGCATTTGACCTCCGCATTCACATTCTTGCCGTTTTAAAAGCAGTTTCTTTGTGTTGCGCTGATGTCCACCATCCTTCCCTCACGGACTGCAGCAACAGTCTGCGGCGCCTGGAGCTATCTTTGATTACATGCCGCTTCGGCTGAACTTGCACAAGACAGGAGATCTCACTCAGGAAGGGCTTCTTTCAAAGGGGATAGCAGGAGTATATATCTCTGATTGGAATTAAAAGCCTGCCCTTCAGTTAATACCTATAAGTCAGGAACAAGATAATTAAAAGTACACATGAGATGGACCCTGCTCTTACACCTGAGGTGCATCCCATGAGAGGCTTTGTGCTTTTATTGTAATGCATACTCCTTCATTGGTAATTCAGTGTAAAAAAAAAAAGAAAAAAAAAAGGAAAAATCGAAATGATGAGACATACAAACGGTCAGAAAGTAATAGATTAACAGTTGAAATGATGAGCCAAAGCCGTGGGTGACTGGCTCAAATGTCGAGCCGCCCAAACCACTTACGCCTTCAGTTGTATCGAAAAACAGTGTATCAGTGTTCACCGCATTATTTTTCAACGTTCACTTTGGGACTCGCTCTGAATGAACACATCTTGAACACAGGCGAGCATATTGCACTGATCAGCCACTCTGCTTGGACAGAAGCAAAATTAAAAAGCTCCGGGACCCGTGCGTTTTTTTTTTGTTGAGTTGTTTTTTTTTGTTTGTTTTTTTGGCGTTGTTGCAAACACACTCTCTCCGTTAATTGAGCGCTCCTGTAGTATCACGCAGATCAATGGAGCTATGGATTATAGTTGGACGCAGTCTGGACGCGTTACCGGCTTCACACGCCGAAATCATTAGTCCTGTCTCCCTCGCAAGGCTCTCTCTCCACGCTCAGGCCGCGACCGGTTGAGGCTTCTTTCCTGGCCTCGGGGCTTGTACTTCCGAGTGCGCAACTTCTCGGAGAACCCATGATTAAGTGAGAAGCGGTGAACTGCGATCCTCACGGCGCATTACGGGGCGTAATTCAAAACCGCCTCGTTTCGGAAGCGGAAGGCATCGGCAACAGAGGCAGCACTGTTTCCTCATGTCGAACATCGGTTTTTGTTCAAAGAAGCCAAGTGGTGGCTTTTTTGCATGGCAATTACCCCTGCAGCCATACTTTGGCTGACGCCCCACTTGTGGATGCGTTAGATGTTTTATGACAAGACGCTTAACTTTGCCTGCTAAGTATTCGGCTGCGCCGCTGCCAGACCCTACAAGCAAGGTGAAGAGATGCTTGTCTGCTAATTGGAATGCAATACTTAATTTTCTAATGGGACATCTTAAGAGGTTAAGTGACCTCATGTTCCTGGGGAGAATCTGTAAGTATTAAACGACCCACTGGTGCAGGTTGAATGCAGACTTTTTTTTTCTTCTTTTTTTTTAATGATTTCTGTATGATTTAAAACTCAAGGTGTATGATTTTTGGTCTTGTTCAATTATTAGGGCGGGGCGGTTACAAAAGAAAAACGGCAGTGATATTTTAATAGTAAAGTCACTCGCCGCCTGTCTACCTGTGGCTTTTGTGGCATAAGTGTTGCATTATTACCATGCCTGGCTAGTTCAGAGAGTGAGAATGTTGTTAAATGAACTTTGCATTGCTTAATTTTGAGTAATGAAGATGCCATAGCCCATTATGCCACTATTCATTTCCCCCCTCATATGAGCAGAAGCTACAGGAGAAATGACATATCATTTCCTGTTGTAATGATAGCGATTTCAGCGCAATGCGCCCGGTCAATCAGCGGCAAACCTGACAGTTATAAACGAACAGTAATCTTTTGGTGAATTTAAGTCGAGAGATTTCTGGGGTAAAGCAGTCTGGCTTTTTTTTCCTGCTCTTTCTAAGGAACTCTCCGGATTACCTGTGTAACAGTGGAGGCTCTGCCGGAGCAGCCTCATCCAAAAAGCAAACCAGGACATCACAGTTTGTCATGACAGGGATATTTGTTTAGACAGTAATATCTCCCTGTGGGTTTTTAATAATTGCACAAACTTCCCTTGCTGCTCGGGGCAGCAGTTCCTCAGATGTCATCATTTCCATCACATTGTGCTCTTCAGTAGTTTTATGTCTTCCTAACTTGTGTCATTACTGCAAACATGCATGTTGTTCATATTCATTTAAATCTGAATGCAGTGGACCTTGAAATCCTTTTTTTCTCCCCCAGTGCAGGTTTCCCCTTCCTGCTCTGATTTTGCAGAGTATGAAATATGTAGGTATGAAGTCACAGTGCTGCTCTGAACTAAATACTAAGATGCCCCCTCTAACAACCTGCTGATGTTTAGCTGGTACAACATTTAAATTCTCTCCATCTTAGTGAGAGAACGTTTGCTTCAACACATTGTGAAGCTGTGAGTGTTGCATGTGTCGTTAGGAGCAACGGAAAATGAACTTGTTGGCCAGATGATGGTGCTACATGAAAGGGCCGGAGTTGCTGCTTTTGAAATGGCATGTGCATCAAATTTAACGTCAAGCTGTCCAGTTCTTGTCAAGACACCTCACCTCAAAACCACGGCAACGTAGTGATGCTGTAGGAGAAACATCAGCCGGAATGCTTCTGTACTATCTGGAACCCATGGATTAATGACCTGAATAAATAATCAATTTAGGGCTGAAATTATACATCGACTAACAAATCAAAAGGAAATAGTTCACTTATGAATCCATTTGACAGCAATGTTTTGAGCAAAATTAGACCAAAGTGGTGTTCTGAGGGACAATAGCACGCTGAGAACAGCAATCACCAGCCACTTCATTATACACTTGGACAATCTAATGTGATGCGGCACAGCAGCTCTGCCATAAATTCTTTACATAAAAAAAGCTCAGTTTTTATTGACACAGATGCTTTTAAGCTGTAGTTTTTAATATTGTAATATTCTGGCCATAGCATTTACATACATTACATGAGAGGGGCAGAATATCGGGGATGCCTTTCATTAAAACGCAAACAACAATCCCACGCTCTCCAACCTCAGTAATAAACTTTACCTTTCCGACAGTGTAAACAAAAAGCTTCCTAAAAGCCCAATTCATGGCATCGCTTTTGCAGTGAATTGCATTAAATTTAACAGGCGCGCCTAATATAGCGGTCAGTGAGTGTTTATCGGCATTGCATATTTGCAGATACAAAAAAAAGATGGATCCTTTTAAAAAAAAAAAAAAAAAAAACACAGCAAAAGTAACTCTCTTTTTTGTTTGGTTGCAATTTCGGGGGCCTTTTTCGGGACTGTTGGGGGATCTGTAGCCCGGAGCCCTCTGTTTTCGTCTGACCCTGCAGTAGAGGAAGCCCATCGCTCTTGAGACCCTCTGAACACTGTGTTGACTCAATTTGCTTGAAGGGGGATAGTCTGTGCTGAACGTTCCCATAGAGATTTTGACTCCCAAACTCTTCAGGGCACATTCGCTATATTTATAACATCTTTAGTTGTTGAGGAGGCGTTGGCATTTTTTTTTTTTTGTTTTTTTTTTTGTATTGATAGGTTTTTTGTTTTGTTTTTTTGTGGTGTGTGTCTCTGTGGCAAGTAAAACTCACCATCGGCGAGATCTGCGTGGCTCCTGCCCACAGACGTGGCCTGTTCTGAGTGTACTTAACAGGAAGAGCAGCAGAAGGAAGTGGTTATAGCTGTGCAGCGCCAGGCTTGACGGTTAAAAGCACTTATCTTGATGTATAGCCTCTCTTCATGTCCTGATGGAAGAAGAAAATGTAATGGCCACTACTAATGAAATTATTATGCCCTAAAGGACCCCTGTTCCCAAGATGACTGTGACATATGCTCAATTACATAAACTGATCATGCTGTCTCCATGTGCAGAAACAAAAGACGCCCCCCCAAAAAAAAAAAAAAAAAAAAAAAAGAGCCAGACCGGGTTTTGCTCGTGGCAGTCGTGTCTGTTATGTTTCATCGGCAAAGCAGGACGACACAATTATTGTCGTGGAATTTATTTCAGCCAAGCACGCGTGTTCCCGTTTGTTCCACACGCGCCGGTGTTCCGCAGCTTTCAGCCAAACCGTGTTCGCAATTATCCCGTCGAGTAGCCCGGGGAGTCCTGCAGACGTAGGATGACTCAGGCGCGGCGGCACATGTTAAGCTCCAACCTTTCACCATCAAAGCAGACGTCGGCCCGCGGGTATTACACGTGAAACCGCGCAGATTTGACGTGCGAGCAGGTACATAATCTCTTTTATGCATTATCTGCATTCCACATATTCCTCCCGCCACTCTTGGCTCTGTTTAGCCAGCAGAGGCTTTAGGACCCCCCGAGAGCCAGAAACTGAAGCAGGACACAATCTGGAACCGTCATCCCCTCTTAATACCAACCAGGCTCTTTGGCTTATTGGAATGGGGAGCACTGCCTGCTCCGCTTCACGGTGAAGGGTTAGAAGGTCAGGTCTATCAGTATGAGAGCACAGCGTGACTCTTTGCTCAATTAATGTGAATGTATCAGCCTCGCCATGGCAATTACCAGCAATGAAAGCTACACAAGCCATCTGCTGATCCTGTTTATATTTCCTGTTGTTTACAGCATAATGAGGCAGAGGTTATTGAAAAATAGCAAAGTAGGTGCTCTGCATTAATCACCCATTTTGTGTTGGAGAAGTAATCGCCCGTGCCTCATGCGGCATCCGACGGACCATTTTAAGATCAGTGAGTCGGCGCATGCGATGGGCCCGGTGCTGATCCATCCCCGTCCTTCTCCGCAACGCCGGTTTGTGTAGAAAAAGGCTACATTTACCGTCAGCAGGGGTGTGTTGCGGCAGGAGGCTTGATTGATGTCCTCGGGCATCACCTGCCAATGTAATATGGTCATACAGATAGCATAATAGTAAACACAGCTGCGCCCCCGGGACCTAAAGCCCACAAATGTTCAAAGCTTTTATTTCTACTGAGAGCGTTTGGGTGGGTCGCCGGGGCGAGGCGGGGCCTCTTCTGCAGAGGCAGACAGGCAGGAACTTGAGGGAAAGGCTGATAAGAAGACCCCATCATTATGCTGCTTGGCTTGTTTATATTGGATCACACAAAGCCGATGTAATGCCATCCCAGTGTGCGGTTTTAGTCATGCTGCAGTTGTGGCTTTACAGGCGCGACATGTAGCGCAACAGCATTACCGTCGAGCGCGACGCCGTCCTGCTTCTCCTGTCTCCCTCCCACCCGCACCTGGAACCCGAAGACACAACCCTGGTTGCCCTGACTCTGGCCGGCTCTTAGCAATCTCTCTCATGCTTAAAACCTAAACTTAGCAACTCAACCAACCAGAGGCAGCCAGAAGCCGATTTCGGGTTTTAAAAAAAAAAAAGAAAAAAAATAATCATTTTGCCATGTTATCTGTTCCCTCTTCTCCTCCGTGACAACCTCGGGTGTCTTCTCGACACCCTCGAGCAGCGCTCAGACCTCCCGTTCTGTCCTCTGGTAATTACACTTTGAAGTGCAACATTGCCGGCTTGAACACGCCGCGTAAAAGGGGGCCTCTGATTGCGGCTCGGTAAATACTTGAATCTGTCGGAGCCAGCCTGGCTAATGTTTCTAAGTATAATCTAATTCAAACAGAGATGCTTTTAGTCTGATGAAGCCATGGAGTGATTGTCCCCATGTTGACCCTCACGAAGGACTGTCTGCGTTTGTTATGGGGCGGCAATGAACAGTCACTTTAATGTCCCAAGTCAGAAAATAGGGTCAAATGGGCGCCCCATGTTCCGGAGCCCAGGGTGACGTGCAGTCAAAGCCTCAGAGCTATTTCATCCGCAGCTGATTAAAAATGCGGCTTGTCCAGTATTTTTAGTTTGACAAATGACTTCAATCATGAATACATTTAAGCCGAAACAATACGGTGATGAATAGAGCGACAAGAAATTAGTATTTTAATTGGCATTTTTCAAGCAAAATATTACGAGACCAGGATATTACGTATTCCGGGGAGCGATTATTTTTCACGCTATCAATTAATCATCGTCTTTTGCCGGCAAGTAACTCAAAAGGAAAAAGTCTCGTTGCAAGTTGCCGGAGAGTACAATGGCATCTCCAAATGTTTTATCCCAATCAAACGGCCGATGATGTTCAGTGTACAGTTTCGAATAACAGAGAGAAGCAGCGAATCCTCCCATTTAAAAACCATTTTTTGCCTGTCAAACACCGTACACTGTAAAGTTAAAACAAAGGGGAATAATTTTGATATCTTCCACTATTTTGTGACGTTTAACAAGCCGGCAAACTCATAGATTCCATGAAGATAAAGCTGGGCCGGTTGATTTATAATGAAACGCAGATGAAAGCTTTGAGTTTATTGTCTAATCAGTGAATTGGCTCCGTTGTGCAACGTGACACTATGACATAAGTGGGCCTTTTACTGTGAAATTGACAATGAAGGATGGTCAATCTCCAGGCCAGAGAGACCACCAGAAGTCACTCCCGTCCTAGCTGCCTCGGCCGCCTCAGGCAGAGGGGGCTGCCAGGTTTACGGCCGATATGCAAAAACAAGAAACTGAAGCCTCATGTCTGATGTGATACTCCTGGAAGAGACTTTGATGTCGCGTTGTTTAGAACGCGCGGGGAATAATTTAAAGCTGCCGAACAACAAACGCAGCTGGAAAAGAAAAAAGGGTGGGGGGGGGGATTAAAACATTTTATCAGCTTGCAGATTCATCGCTTTCACACAGATTTATGAACCAGTTCAAACTCTTTGGTGATTCAAAGGGCACTACAGTCATTAGAAGCATTACCCTCTGTTAGAGGCTCCATCTGCAGTATCACACCATCTGCCGCGCCTCCTCCTTAACCCCTACATTTACTTTATTGGACCAATCTTTCAACCTTTTTTGCATTATTTGAACTGCATTTACACCCTGGTTAGGTTGACATCTCCCTGCTGTTACAAGTGAATCTATATTTTTTAATGTCACTGGCTGGGAAAAAAAAAGCAAATCCTACCTTTTCCCTGTGCTGCATAATTTGGGGCGGGGGCGTTCGGAGGGTGATAATATTTATAACTATGTGAGACTAACTTAAGGTCCACGCATTGTTGTGAGTGTGTGCAGGTGCAGTGAAATCCCAAAAGTAGGAACATGAGGCGTTGTTGCCTTTCATGCACTCATCCACAGCGTGGATTCGGGATTCTCTGAGCACCATTGTTATTTTATGCCGTGTTACACTCTCCAAGTGTGTTTTATCAGCGCTCCTGAGACATGGCCAGACACCAGTAAACGGTGTCCAGAGATAGCGGTCCTTTGAATTTGAGATTTTGCTCAACTTCAGTGCCAGAACGTGACTCCAGGAAGCGTTTCAGAATTGATGCCATAGCTGGTGGATGCAGCCTCATCACTGAGCGCGGAGGGAGGGGGGAAAAAAAAAAAAAAAAACAATTCAGCAATTCCTGCACGACCTTCCAAGTTCGGTAAAGTCTGAAGATTTCCATATATGGAGGAAAGTTATTACATTTGAATTAATTAAAAGCAACTCATCTGAACTGAGTTAATAAACCTCAGCCTTGCTATCTTCACAAAAATAACATTTGACATAAGCTCAAGATTAAATTAAATAGACCTTTCCATGGTGCTTTTAGGCTTAATATTACAGGATTGAATGGCAGTTTGTCTCAATAGATGAGGGAATAGGTAATTAATTTGCTTATTGAATATGCTTAAATGAACCGAGGTCACTTGTTTTGGTGCAATTTTAGTCATCATTTCTATTGGCATTTTAACCGTCTGAAATGGTCCGGAAGCCTAGATTAACCCGTCAAAGCCTACAATCGCCCTTTCTCTGATAACAGTTTAATTCATAAAGGTATATTTGATCATTTCCACATGTCACCGCTCTAATTAGAATGAGTTTGATCAGTGCAGCAGAGTGGGTCGGAAAGGCAAAGCCTACTTTTAATAGTCGGAAATGATTTGATAATGGCTATTGTCCTTCAAACTGGCGTCAGCACCCTCGAGGCTTGACACTTTTTTGGAGATTGCTTTTGGGGGGTGGTGGAGGCAATTTTCAGAGTTTGTCTGGGCACTGTCTCGGCAAGCTGTTATTTTAAAGGCGGAATCGTTCCTTGTTGCTGCGTTGATATCTTGGAAATGGCATTAGTCATAATCTTCAGAGAAACACGGTGATACGGTGGACATGCGTGGCTCATCGGCTTACGGCGGCGTCTGCCTCTGACAGTGTTTTTCTTCATTCATAAGCAGACGCTCGGCTGAGGTCAGCACTTCCGGAAACAGAGGAATGAAGTCATCGCCATAACGCTGGGCACCGCGTTACATTAAGGAAGGGTTAATGGATATGTATGAAGCGGTGCGCATGGTTGTGTTTAGTTAATGGCCTTGCGTCGCCTTTAATGGCACGTCGTTAATGGGAATTGTTGGTGGATGTTTAGAGTCGGGACTGCGAGCTCTCCTACAATCCAACCCCCCCCCGCTCCCCCCAAAGCCTGCCCACAATCATCTCACAACCACCTCTCCCCTCGGGTCTCTGGGCCTGCACCCCTCAAATACATAATTCACGACATAATGGACGTGATTTCTGAGTGCACTTACCACCCAATAACTCCAGCAGGCTGCTGTCTTAAGAGCGGTGCCTGCACCCCTGCAGCTTATCCGCTGATGCAGTTTATGACATTTTTAAGAGGGTTTTCTCAGACGCTGGTGCGGTCCAGTGTATAGATGGGAACATTCCAAAGACTAATGATCATTCCACAAGATCAGTTATTAGGAAACCTCATGGCGAGTCATTTAGAGAGTGATAATCACCCTTCCTGTAATATGCTTTTATCTTTCTCATCTCTCTCTTTCTCAAAGAAAAATGTAAGAAAATTGTGATGTGATACTCTGGCAAATTCCAAATGAAAGGACGGCGTTTTACACCGGACATGTCTATGTGCTGTCAGGCCAACAGTGATTCCAGCACTAACAAAAAACTTTTCCCTTCAATATTCGTGTTGCGTAAGTGCTTTGCCTATGAGTGTAGCCGAACAATTTATGCCAAAATCAATGTCAGATTGTCTCCTTTGATTTAGCTTTCAGCATTGTCAAGGGGGGGGAGACAGTAATTTAAAGGAGCATCGTTTATAAAAAAGAAAAGAAAAAAAAAACACATGACAATGGCTGCCTTTTAAAGAACCCTCATATCCAACTCACCTGCTAATCAAAGAGAAAAATGCAAGAGATTCTTCTTGTGTTTGTATTCTGTGAATTTATATAAATATCTCTTTCTCTCTCTCTCTCTCTCTCTCTCTCCTTGTCCAACTTCAAAGTCTGAATGTTAGTTAGTAATGACGCAGAAATTCTGACTGTAGTTGTGTTTGGCGAGATCTGTGAGAGGGTATCTGTGATGAATGACACATAGCACGGGGTTTGGCAAAATAACTGTCAATCCGAGGTCTGCTTTGTTGTTTCGGGGGCTGCGTTTTTCTTATTACCTGGAATAGCGGGTCAGACAGAGACAACGTGATATTTCCCGGCGCCGCTGTGTGAAATTTAGTGGAAGACTTTATTTACTTTGCGACATTAACCGTAAATGTCAGGCCCTCTGAGTCACGGACGTGTTTCTTCATTACATAAATGGAGTGAAAATGAAACAATAAGTCCCCCTAGCAACCAGCCGGAATGCGTCGCAGCCACAAGACGTTCAGGTGTTTTTGACTTTTCGTGCAGGACTCACTTCGTCCTCTGGGCTTATCATTATTATTATTATAGTCCTCTCGCCATTGTTCTTGTCACCGACATGAATAACCCACAGCTGACGCAGAGTGTTTGCACCTGTCCTCTGGGGATCTTCGGCAGGCGTTCGGGGAATTGCAGGAAAACACAGATGCAAAAGATGCGCATTAAAAAAGTGCTTCTCTCATACTGCAGCTCTGCAAGACCCAAAAAAAAGAAAAGAAAGGACTGGAAAAAGAAAACTTTCTGTCTCACATTTTTATCTACGTCGCACAGCAGAGCATATTCATGACCAAGTAAGCAACAAATGGCAACGCGTGCTCAGAGTACTCAAAAACAGATTTGATCGACAGTGCTGCACTTTTCGATCCACCAGGACCCGTCGCGTGAAAACACACGACCTCGCCCAAGCTCCCCCCCCCCCCCCCCCCCCCCCCCCCCCCCCCCCCCCCACCCCCCCAAAAAAAACAAACAAAACCAAAAAACAA
>CAAKHG010007679.1:2987-18000 GCA_901007715.1 Dactylopterus volitans
CCAAAAGCATGCTGAGGTTAACTGGCTACTCTAAATTGCCCGTAGGTGTGCGTGAGAGTGTGAGTGGTTGTATGTCTTTCATGTGGCCCTGCGATGAGCTGGCGTCTCGTCCAGGGTGTACCCCGCCGCTCGCCCATTCGACAGCTGGGATCGGCTCCAGCACGACCGCGACCCGGACTAGCCGGAATAAGCGGAAGACAGTGAATGAATGAATGAATGAATAAATACAGTATGTAGCAAATATAATTATTACACAAACATGCCTATAAATATACAGTATATATACTAAACATGCATATATATATTTATACCATTCCAAATACCTGTTAAGAAAAAAGTTTTTGTATTTCTTTTTTTTTTTTAAACAAATTTATGTTTGCACTTTGTTATATCTCCAGCTCCAGCTCCTCCATTTGATTACCACTTGATTTACTTGCTTTTATCTTGATTTTAACAGGCAGATGAGCCCATAATTGATGTTATGGATGCTTTTCATCTTAATTTGGCCTTTTACATTTTCCTCTTCTCTATTTCAGCATTTTTATAGTATATTATCATAAACATGTACTGCAGTGTTACAATGTTAAGACCAGATTAGGACTTGTGCACTCTCTAAAAGTATCAGGTGCTGGTGGTTTCAGTAACACAGCTGTAGCAGTAAAATAGTGTACGTCCAATCATGGAATTGTATATCTGTCAGTAGTACCTTTGTTTGCCGTTGTTAAGCTCTTCTATTGTGTCATGACATTTTCCACCTTACTACGTGCTCCTCTTTTCTTTGGACTTTGTATTGACTGTGGGCAGCATAGAGTTTCCATATACTTTCATGGGGTCATCTTGGGCCTGAGACTGCAGCCTAACTCCTGCAAGCGCGTAACAATCGATCCTTTGCACACAGCGGGCTATTATCTGGCCCGTGTGGCTCAAAGATTGTTTCCCATATATTTCTCAGCATACAGTAGTCTATCCACTCAAAGTCAACTGAAGCTCTGTACACATGAGGCAGCATTTCTGGGGATTCCCCTTCCTGAAACTGAAGGAATCATTATGTAATGCCTTGAATGTGGTTTAGACTTTTAAACCACAGGATGTTAGAGAACTCCAGGTTCAGTCACTTGACACTTGCATCTTTGACATGCCTCTCCCTCAATCTCCAGATTTGACCCTTTTTCTTCCTTACCTCTCTGAATGAGAGATTTGTAGTATTTCTCTGTAATTTGCTGGTATTTTTGGGACAAACTGGTTCCACTGACTAAGAAACAGGAAACAGCATAGTGAGGATTGAAACATTAAGTGTTTTCTATTTCACATTTATAACAGTCATTACTCTATCATTACTCTAGTCATTACTCTATTTCACTGCTTAATACATGTATTTTTGTCAACCAAATGTCAGTGCTAATGTAGTAATTCAGTATCTTTATTTTGACCAAGACGTTCAAAAACTGTGAAGATGTAAGCTTCATTCACATATCGAATCACATCTAAAACTAATTTCTGACGATGAAGTGCAAAATGTGCAATTTTGGTTTGGACAGCAAGTCAGTGGAAATTCCTCAAATCAAAACAGCTAGTTCAGCATATAAACAATATTAGAGACGGGCTGACGCAGTCTGCATATGTGCTTCATGTGTTTCATCTTCAATCGTGCAGAAGTCCTTGATGTACACACATCCGCTGGTGGTTTTGTTTGAATGTTGAACAGCCGAAGGTTTTCAAGAAGTCACTCAGTGTGTATGATGATGTGAGATGAAGCAAAGGTTAAAGCTGATTTCTGCACAACTCTCCTCCCACACACTCTCAGTTCCACTACATAGACATAGCCGTGTGCTGCTGGTCATGTCACAAAAACTCTGAATGGTTTACTAGAACATAGCGGTAAATGGGTCAAACTGTTGCACAATGTGATCCATTTTATAAAAGTAAACAATACCGTATAAGACAATTTAACTGAAATTTAACTGAAACATGAGGGCATCTTTAAAATGATTGCAAATTAAGATAAATAATTTCATTCTTACTGTTCACAAGTCACACAACAATGTCGTGTTTCTATTTGAATTAAAAAAAAAACATAGAAACTGCTAATGCGCTAAGGTGGGAAAAACGGATATGAGTCATTCTCAGAATCACAACGTCATCCGTCCATCTGATTGTCACATGATGTTGCGGTTGTAGTTCTTGGAATTACTTTGACATGCATGTGCTTGTGGTGCAGATGTTCACAGGCTGAAAATGGGCAGAGGTGTGTAAGAAGAGACGTGTGAAAAAAATAAAGTGAGAAAAATCTGCATGGTTATGGGTTTTCTCCTAGGTTCAACATGCCACTCAAAATCTGACATATTACATCTGTACAAGCTGTTGAAAGAGTGCATCAGTTTTTTTATTATTCTGTGTCTCCTCCAGGAACACCGGTGAGTGACACTGTATGTGAGCGTTGTCCCACTGGCCATTTCTCCTCCAGCAGTTCCTCCACAGAACCTTGTCAGCCCCACACAAACTGCACAGATCTGAGCATGAAGACACTGCAATGGGGCACGTCCACATCAGACAGCCTCTGTGACAAGATTGCGACCATGGAGTGTTCTCAGCATCACACTTTGTGCCACACTGGTGAGACCTTACACCTCGCTGCAAAAGAGCTTAGCCTCTAATAGGACTCAAATGAGAGGCTTTAGAGCTCATGGAGGGAGATCGTTTGCGGAGTACTTACGCAGCACACACATGTGATTATGTTTTTCATGCAAACCTCAATTGTCAACAGCTTAAAATCCATCAAGACTGAATTATTTAAGGCATGTGGTCATTTTCATTCCTAAGGCTGGGGATTTCCTTGGTAGGATTCGGATCCCTCTCTTGTGTGTCTAAAAAACAACACAGCGAAAAAAACAGAGCAAAGGATTGAATGGGGTGTTTATGGCATTCTTGTCATAACGGCCCATGATGGATCAATTATGCTTCTCACTGTTATATCCTCAAAATGTAACAATACAGGAAACTGAGTCAAGCAGAAGTGAAACACCAAATGAACTAGTCAGCCTTTGTTACTCAGACTTTTAAGTACAACAGATGCTGACAATTAATTTCTAAACTTTTTCAAAAAGTCTGTAGAGCATGCGCACACACAGATGTTTAACCTCTGGCACATTCATGCACACTGTGTACCAAGCTTGGGAGTAAAACACAGGGAGAATGACGCTCGCCGCAAGCAATCATTTACAAATCGTATTCCTGCAGATGATTCAACCATAGATTGTCTGCAGTTTCATGTTTTTTTTTTAATAAATAAGCAGCTGGGGTCCTATGAGCTGCTACATGATTATTTTGAAAAACCACCGGAATGCCAATGCCAGTCACAGACTGAGGCAGACCGACAACCAGCTATGGTTTATTAAGCAATTTTTAGTTAATGGTGTGCATCACTGTTGGCTTAATTTTTGCGAGTCAATCTAATATACCTAAATGTCAAAACGCTTCTTAATTGTATGAAGTTTTAAGCTCATACTAAGTTCACTTAATCTTCACTGAGCACATGAATACAGAAACAGTACATGCTGGGTTTCCTGTGCTGAAAAAAACAACAACTTGTGCTTCACAAAAGTACTTTTGCCTTATAAGGAAGAATTTGTGTGCTCATCAGAAAATCCTGGCGAGCATGATATAAGAATGGAATTGGGATGGTGTTAAACGCCGCCATGAACGAAAACTGCAAACACTTTGATCAAACTGATCCAGTACAAGTGCAAAATCTTCATTTGGTTATACAGGCGAGTACCCAAGTTAGATGGTGTCATTGAATTGTGGAAAGGTCCACACAGGGAGGAACTCGGGGTGGCGCTTGAGTCAAGACAGCACTGGACAAATTTTCAACTGCGAGTAAAACACAGTCGATACTGAAAGTCAACAATCATAAGGAAGTAGTACTTTTAACCCCAGCCTAAATATAACCAGCCCATAACCTGACACATCAAAAACTATTTCATCATGGTTATTAAAATATAGTGATGCTTTAGAGGTATCTTCTGAAAAATCGGCTGCGGCAATGACTCAGTCAGATCAGGACTCCGCCGTTTAGATGCCGCTGCTTCGCGGCGTATCATGCAGCGCGTCCACTGCACGTTGGGGACACATCGGGATCGATGAGCACCTGCAGCCCTCCTCATTTCCCAGCCGTTGCCTGCTGTGCAGATTCCCCACACAGTCCTCCCATTTCAAATTGGCCTTTTTTAAGCAAGATCCAATGATTTTAAATAGTTCTTCTGCAGTGGCTCTGCCAGGAACTTTTTTGCAGAAAAGCAATTCCTCCCTCATCTCATCTCCATCTATGAGTATGACATACGTTATCAGTAAACAGACTTTGTTACTGTCAGTGGCTTCATCCATCTGAAGTACGTGACAGCAAAGTGGCTGACATGTACTTCATCATTAAGCTGCTCCTCTATGTCCTTTGACATGTCGAAATGCACCTGCCGATGGTATTATTGGACAGAGGAACAGCCCGTAGTTTGCTGCCAGCTGTGTCGTCAAGCATGGTTGAGACCATGTCTATAGCAAAGGGAGGGAATATGTCCTCCGTGGTGTGCGGCTTTTTACACAGTGCCACTCGATTGGCAACTTTATATGAGGCGAAGCCAAAGGCCAGATATGCTTTATCATGTTTTCTACTCTTTCTACTCAAGTTGGTTTGGAAGCAAATTTGGCCATGCTTCATCTTCTGCTTTGCGTTTACATGGGAGCCCTATCAAAAACCTGCCCATTATGCTAGCAGTGTCCAAGGCAAGCATTCTTTTTTTTTTTTTCAATTCATTCATACCACGCCTCCCCTTTGGGAACCACTGACTTGAATGATATTTTATCACATTGTAAATGGAGCTTTGCCAATTTGATCAGGCTTGATCCAGCATAAAGAGGTCCCCGGATTGAAAATATACTATAACGATAATATAACACAGATCTATGGGAATATATCAGAGGCATCATTAACTATTGAGGAAAACAAGCATTTACACTGAATCCACCCTTTTACAAATACCTCCAATGAGTCATATCAGATGGCGGCAACAAAGATATTAGAGGGCCTTTATATCCACAAGCTTTGTACACTATGACACATTTACTCACTTGATTTAATCCCCTCTTCATTCCAGATGTGACCTTGTGTGAGGAGGCGGTTTTCCAGTCACTCGCCTCGCTGCATTTGTCCTCTGTTCCCCTGGAGCGGCTGCTGGAGAGTCTTCCGGGGCGCAGGGTGGATCGTAAGAGCCTGGAGAGGCTGAAGAAAGCCTGCTCTCCACAGCAGCAGGTCCTCCAGCTGCTGCGTCTCTGGAGGGAGCAAAACAAAGACCAGGATAAGCAATATGGCATCATACAAGGTACTCAAAGGAGACACTTTTTACTTATAGTTTAGTTTCATATGTCAGTAAGTTTTCCAGTCTTAACACAGTACAATATCCCTGAAGGTGTGAACCACTGCGAGAGGAAGGTCTCCCGCTGCAACAGCCTTAAGAACCTGACATTGGACGACCTCTTGAGAGTCACCAACAGCTTGCCGGGGGTCAAGGTTCACCAGGAGGAGGTCCGCGCCGTGGTTTCTACTTGTTTGCCCAAACAGTACATCCTGCAGCTTCTGCACCTCTGGAAGATGGCAAACTATGACCTGGATCTGGCCAAAGGTCTGTCTCACAGCCTGAGGGTGCTGCGCAGTGAGGGGGCACCACGCTATCTTCTAAAAGGCCTGAAGAAGATCAGCCGCATCATAGGAACCACCTCCACATACAAGATGTATGAAAAGATGTTTATTAGTATGCTCGAGAACGAGTTGTGCTTTAAAATGCTTAAGCCTTTAAATAAATGAGGAAAATGTGACCACAAACAGTTAAGCAAACACTAATGCGTCGTCAGATTGTAAAGAGACACACAAGAATATAGATCAAGCTAAACACATAATACAAGGAATATGATGAGGCAAACCTTGTGCTACAGTAAGGGTGTTTTTATATTATGAAATATTGGATGTTAATAATTTTATATCCATCTTTATTTTCAATTTCTGCCTTTGGTGATGAATCAAACAAGACCTAGATGAAAGAAAAAAATCTGTGTATTCCTGGAAAACCTATACACAATTACTTTAAAACAACATGTTTCCTGGGAACCTTTTGACCAGAGTCTGTGAAGAAAACAAAAAAAGAAAAAAACTATTTAAGATGTAAATAGCACACTATTTTATGGAAGATGGACTGGCAGATTTTTTTTCTTTTATATAATTGCTTTCTCGTATTTTGAGAGAAAGGATTTGGTTTCATAATGAAATAAATGTATTTTCTATGGTTTTCCTTTGTTTGTTGGTTTGTTCCTAACTGCTGGCAACCGAAGCTCATCTGATTTTTTTTTTTTGTCAGCTTTATGAATGTACAAAGGAGTGCAATTGTTTCATATTTAAAAAAAAAAAATTCTTAATATGTAAAGGCTTGTTTTTGTTACGTTATCAGAAATACTGGATTCCGGATGCTGCAAGTTCATGAAGTGATTTGTGTTTTATATTTTTGTTTTATCACTTTTATATTATTAAATGTATGGTCTTTATTGTATATATGCCTGAGTGGTCATTTTTAAGCTTTTGTAACTTGTGAACACTAATGTTAAATGATCTGATTAAAACTAGTTTGTAAAAAGGTTTTCTTCTTCATAAAAAAGACAGATTAAGGGAAAATTTGGGTCTTTA
This sequence comes from Dactylopterus volitans, assembly GCA_901007715.1. Lineage (NCBI taxonomy): Eukaryota > Metazoa > Chordata > Actinopteri > Syngnathiformes > Dactylopteridae > Dactylopterus > Dactylopterus volitans. Next base: position 9,712 of record CAAKHG010007679.1, read on the forward strand.
ATGCTGTGATTCTGCAAACTCAACAAAATCTTTCTGTTAAAAGTGTTTTTTGTCATTTTTTCACATTAAAAACAATGTTAGCAAGTAGAAACTTGGCAGTCTGCCATTATTCACCATTAAAGTATTTCTTAGAAGCTAAAAAAAAAAATCTAACAAATTGACATGTAAGCAGGCATCACTTTCATCTCTTAAAGTGAACATTTGAGAAAAATTTTAACATTTTACAGCTCATATTTCCTGATCTGATGATATGCATCAGAGCACATGCAGTTCCAGGTTTTGGGACACAGATGTTGCCATAGGGATATTGTATACTTCACACTGTTTGAAATGCCTGCTCCTAGATACACATATATTCAATTCTGTGCCATGTTAATCCAAAATATGAAATAGCAATTTTTTACATCATTTGTTATCTCATATAATTCATATTGCAATTTTAATGCGTTTCGTGATGCAGTCAATCTCCTGGAAAATTGATGAAAAACTATCTAATGAAGCAGAAATGACCAGTGATTTAAATGGCCAGTCAAATGGCCAGTCTCCCATGACATACACTCAAACACACATAAATCATGGCATAATCTCTGTCGTCATCCAAGCTAGTGTTTCCATGCTACATTGAAGCCTTTTTAGGTGATGTTTGATGTTGAGGGTATGTACAGAATCTGAACTTTCCGTCCACATCAGTCACGGCAACATTTTAAACAAGCATCCAACAGAATGAAATGAGGTGATGACATTTTTCTCTTTGCTATTAATCACACTTACTTAATTCAAAGGCTTATCTACATATACTGTGTGATGGACACATGGATGTTGACTGCAACTTGACTGGCTTGCAGAGGCACACAATTCTAGTGATTTCATAGATTTGAGGCAAACCTTGCGGGTGCATTACACTTTTTGATTGTCAAAAGTAACTGTCTTGACCCCGGAACATCTTCCACAACTTTCCTGCAAGTGAATTAACTGTGTGGTACGTATTTAACTGGGTATTTGAATTTAATTTGACCCACAACACGAGCTATACTCACTAGTAACTCATTTAATACAGAGGCACAGTTTATGAAGTCAGCGGAACATCAACATCTTACAATGAATGTACCTGGGACAAAATGACCCATCGATAAGTATAAAGTATAAAAGTTTACATATTCTTTTATGTGCCCTTTCCTGATTTAAATAGCAATTTTGACATTTTCTACATGTAAATATGTTATGTGACTGCTTTGAATTAAGACAAAATTAAAGACTGATGCATTTAAGACATTTGTCGCATTCTGTTACATCCAGCAAAACCCTAGAAGAAAACCTGCACTTTTGACTAAAGGAAATACTTGATATTTACTGAGGACTCGGGAAAAGGCACAAGGGAAAAACACATGCGGTTAGCTGAAGGAAAATCATCCGGCACTGAACTGCAGGCCGGGCAGGCAGATAAAGGCTGTGTAGATGAACCTGATAGAACTCAGGTGTGCGAGCACCGAGCACCTGGCTCGCCTCCCACCGTGCCTTAAAGCCGCAGAGGGAAAAAAGGGAAAACATACAGAGGCAGAAGACACAACACGAATGCAAAAACCCAGAACACAACACAAGATTTAACATGCAAGTCCATGGTTATCATATTGTGAGAAATAGAAAAAAAAGCATTCGAGTTAAGGTTCTCTTCAACACTAAAGAAGAACGACTTCACCCATAAAAGTGTAATACAATCATTCCTTAACCATAATGTCATTATGGTCTCACTGAGAACGGAAAGACGCGAGAGATACGCAGCAGATACTTTTCTGACTCATCACAGTAGAAGCGCACCATTTATTGTCATCAGCACATTGTCAAACTTGATGATTCACTGACATCTCGTTCAACGGAAAACAGTGACTTATAAATGCTGAGACAGAATTTTACGCCATTTCAGCAGTCGGTGAGAAGAAAGTCATCAAATATTTTACCATTGCACCAAATATGTCAAATATTAGTCACAGGAATACCATGCCCTTTCAACTCTGAGTACAGAGGCCTGATGCATAATTAGTGATTCTTTTTTTATGATTATACATTTTGTGTAACTACATCCGTCTACCAAAAAATACACATTTGTAGTGTTCTGTCGTCTAGCCTTGTATATTCCAGGTTTAATATTGCCATGGGAAATATAGTAACAGTGAGTAACAAATATATAAACAGTGTTTAAAAACATGAGTAAAGCTAAAAATTCGAATCATTTTTATTTCAATGCAATGGGAACACGGCAGGTTATATTTTAAATCAAATCATGAAAGAAATGTATCAATGTTTTAATTACTTTACAGAAAAAGAAAAATGAATAGTATAGTATAACACTGCTTTTTTTTTTTTACACACTCAAATATTTACTGTTTTTTAGGGTTTAGTATTCCTGTAAATCACTAAACTAATGTTCAGTTGTGTAACTACTGTTTCTGAGAACTGCTTCACATCTGTGTTGCATGGAGTCAACCAACTTCTGGCACCTGTGAGCAGGTATTCCAGCCCAGGATGATTTGACAACATTCCACAATTCTTCCCATTCCACCCATTTCAAGGACATTTTCTTTTCAGCAGAAGGCAACATGACCTCTTCAAGTATTTTGATATATGCAAACGGATCCATGATCCCGTGGATGCGATAAATAGGCCCGACACCATAGAAAGAGAAACATCCTCGTATCATGATGCTTGCACCACCATGCTTCACTGTCTTCAGAGTGTACTGTGGCTTGAATTCAATGTTTGGGGGTCGTCTGACAAACTGTCTGCAGCCTCGAAACCCAAAAAGAAAAATCTAACTTTCATCAGTCCACAGAATGTTTCTCGTTTCTCTTTAGGCCAGTTGATGTGTTCTTTGGCAAACTGTATCCTCATCAGCAAATGTCTTGTGGGACAGTAGGACTTTGCAGGGACTTCTTGTGATAGATTAGCTTCACACAGGCGTCTGCTAATTGCCACAGTGTTCACAGGTACTTCAGACTGCCTCTGATTACCCTGGAGCTGATCATTGGCTCCTTTTGACTGGTAGTCTTTCATTTTCTTCCACGTGTCTCTGGTTTTGCTTTCCATTTGAAAGCACTGAAGATCATCGAAGCCGAGCAGCCTATTATTTTTAATTTTAATCACAGGATACTGTTCTTCTGAGCAATGTCTGGAATTCCACATTTTTCTCAGGTTTTCAGAGAGAAATGCATGTACAACATGTGCTGGCGTCATACTTAAATAAGAGCCACCTGATTGGCACCTGTTTTTTCCCAGAATGAATGACCTCACTAATTGGACTCCAGACTGCTATTATTTTGAACACGCCCTTTTCAACTAAATATTCAATTATACAGACTCAGGAGCATGCATATCATGAATGTTGGGTCTCCTGGCTGTCTATGACTCTACTACACCTACTGGTAAATCATTTGCCATGTAGTAATATAATTTCGACCAAAAACAGTGATTGATCTGGTTTGTCCTGTTGGACTGCTATGATTTTGAACACAACTGTATTAGTGTGCACACAATTTCATGCCTCTGAATCACCATTAGCTGTGGCCAGAGGCATTGCCGTATATTTTCAGTTTGTCCAGTCTACTCTTGTTTACACAATATCACCTTGAGGAAATTTCTTCATATTTAAGACAAATGTCTACTTGTACTCACAGATAACCTGACTGGATTTGGTGGTTAAAGGTCAACGGTCAGGGTCATGTTTGACCTCATTTATCACCAATTCTCTTGAACATGATATATCAGAAGTACCTCGAATAAAACTTGTTTGATTTGGCACAAATGTCCAATGAGACTCATGAATGAACTAATTGGATATGGTTGCCAAGGTCATTGTAACCTCACAACTGCAACTTAAAAATTGATACAAAGATTATGATAAAATTTCATTTAAATGTGTAGAGTTGTATTAACTATTCAATTCGTTGTCAAATATCAAATTTACTTTACTCGTGCCATTCAAATATCAGAAATGCATTTCAATAGGTAATATCTTGAAATAAACTCTTTTCAATTGTGTTACAATGTGTCAGCGTAAGAAAATTTTTATAAATCCTCAAACTGCTAATAAGTTTGGGTGCCCTTCAAGTAAGGGGCGTTTTTTGTTGTTACTCTGTTGCTCAATATACCCCAAAAATTCATAATTCATAATCGATAGGCGTCTGCCTATGACACCCACGCACAGTTCCCCATTGTTAAGTATAAATTGAGGTGATTGTGGCGACTGTGAAACCATCTCTGACACGAGAGACACAGCACGTGCATCACCACCATGGTGAGTATTTGTGTGAATATAATCCAGATTGCAAATGCAGAGACAGATGTGATGATAGTGAGTCGAGTGGTACTGGAAAAAAAAGAAATTTAAATACAGCTGCAATCAAGCTTTTTAATACCATTTATGTCTATTATTTGATTACTGATATGGTTATGCCTGTAACGAAACTAACTGCAATTCAAGTGCAAATGTTTTATCATAAGAACATGTTTAATAATAAAATGAGAAACATTTACAGCTTTTTATTAATTGATATAATGGGCATATGACTTGTCATACTGCATTTGCTTTTCAACTGATGCCAGGACGTATTTCATGCCGATATTTTGCATATAACTGGTTCACTCAATGTTAGGTTAGATCACATCAAAGCCAGCCATTATTTCTCTGAGGAATTACTTGGAAGCGGGAAACAAGCAAAGTAAAATGTATTTTTCTCTGAGACTAAACTGAAGCACACTGGTGCTATAAAAGTGCTATATGATACAGGTGCCGATAACCGAGGGACACCGTCACATACAGAGATCACAAAACGGACCAATTTCAATAAAACCGAAATGATCATAATTCCTTAGGCTTTCTTATTATAAACTGGCGTATTTACAATATTTTCCACAATTGGATTGGTGGAATTCATTTAAAAATGTGGTGAAAACTTAAGGGGAAAAAATGTATCAGTGAATGTATAATTTTTGTTGAGTTTGTGATTTTAATGTGTGATTTGTACCTCCTATAATGACATCAAACCAGTATTTTAAGTGGCTTTATCCAGAATTAGGGCAACATCAGTAGAGGAGGCAGCATGAGAAGGCCAATATGGTAGTGAATCCGCGGCTGTCTCCGCAGCTCTTACCGTCACTGCTCCTGCTCTCTGGCGTCCTCTGTGGCTCCTCTGAGGTGGAATTGACTCCGACGTATGAGCATGAAGACCCGCTCACCGGCGACGTCCTCATCTGCGACAGATGTCGACCAGGAACACACATGCTGGCTCACTGCACCGCCGCCACGCCGACCCAGTGCCTCCCGTGCGGGAAACACCACTTCACCGAGCTGTGGAACTACCTGCCCCGGTGCCTGTACTGCAGCAACTTCTGCACGGGCAACCAGGAGGTGGAGACAGAGTGCTCCTCGATCAGCAACAGGGTTTGTCGTTGCAAAGAGGGCTTCTACATGAAAAATGACTTCTGCATCAGACACTCCGAATGCGCGTCCGGACACGGCGTTCAAACGAAAGGTATGAGGAAAGACGCTCGATATTTTTTGTCCATATTTGCTACTCTCAGCTGCACATATCGAAAGAAATATACATTTGAACTTGCTCAGACGTGCTCTCGGCCCATGAATGGAAAAAAAACAACACGCACGACACGTGGGCTGTCCGGCAAACTGTAGGTGTGAAACCTCTAAATTCCCTCTGGTTTTCTTTAGGTACATCACAAAGAGACACTGTGTGTGAGAGGTGTTCCGATGGCTACTTCTCTGGTTCATCCTCTGCGCTGGAGCCGTGCGTAAAGCACCAAGAATGCGCAAACGGGCAGATAGAGCTCCTAGCTGGTTCACCTTACCACGACACGGTGTGTGGCTCCTGTGAGGAACTTGGAAGACGAGGTAATTATAAATATTACAACTCTATTGTAATATTTATGACCGAATTTGAAGTCTGTTGGGCAAATTCTTTGCCAAATTTTAATGTGGGAAAAGAAACAAACGTACAAAGCAGCAAGGTGTTGGGCTTTACATTTATGGGATTTTGTCGTGTTTTCTGCCCAGGTGAGCTGTTCAGGAAATTCCTCTCTGGGTTCTTTTCTCTGCACAAGATGCGACTGACGAAAATGAGGAAATTCGTTAGCAGGTGCCTTCATAAACCGCCCCATTATACCAAGTTTACCTAACTCTACTTTCCACCTCCTCATTCACTTTAATACACAGACACAAGTAAACCTTAATCTCTGTCCAACAGGTGCAATCAAAGAGAGGAGAGACACACCAGATCCAAACCGCTGCAGAGAGACCTCCTTTTGGATCAGATTAATACTTGCCTGCATCAGGCTCCAGACGAGCAGCTGGGAAAATTGCTGCAGATGCTGAAGGCTGCACGGCTCAACTTCATGGTGGATAAGCTGGCGAAGACGCTGCAAGAAATTGAGGAGAAGGTCCCAAACTGTAGCTTAACCCACTTGATGGAGTCAGAGAACTGAGCTCCAATGTTCTGGCAAATATGCTCATTTGAAAACAAGTATTTCACCATTTTACATTTGCGTTTAATTGATATCACATGGATTACCACAAATATTGACTTTGTGTTGGGTTTCAGAGAAAATGTCAGATGCCGCTTAAAAGCATGACATATGGTGACATATGAGCAGGCAGTGCTGATCTCCGTTATCCCTGGAACAGGAATCCGTTTACTTTCAAAATGTTGTAAATTATATGAAGACTTGAGGATGTAACAACCAGATGTTGAGATTAAAGACTTCCAATGGCATAAAACTGAGTGTTGTCTAAGGATTCTGTATTTTGAAGACACAAGCACTTAACTTCATATCTGTAAGGAAAAACGTATCTTAAAGCTGAAATACTGGACAACCTTTTGGTAATTTGATTATTGAAAGCAAACCTGTAATTGAAAAACAAGGAGCCCACTTTGATATGGAAAAGTTACAGGTGAAAAAAGTATTCTTCTTGACATGTATTAATTTCTGTAAACTTTTGTGAAGCCAAACTGGACATTATCACGAACAGAAGCGCAATAAATAGCCAGCCTTATATCATATGTTCTTAAACTGCAGTTATCAGAATCATCGAGTACATCTATATAGCCTGTAACTGGCCCTTGGTACCAATAACTGAGGGGGAAAGTTTCGTACTGCTGCGTATATTTCATTTCTGTTGAGCACCGTGAAAAATACAAAAAAGAGAGAAAAATTAGCCCAAATACACAAGCAAAAATTTCATTAACACCCTTACAATGCTGGTCACAAACGTAGAAAGCTTAACTGAACATAATAGCACAAATTACTAAATACCATAAATCCCAAAAGCGCAATTAACTAAAAATGACCAAAAAACAAACGCTGAAATCGTTGAAATTCCCACAAATTATAACAGCATCGCTCAGAACCATCACTCCAATTAAACAACCAAGGAATCTATAATCATTTCTACACATAATTCCAAACTACACACCACGTTCCATACCCAAGGGGGCTAAAGTGTGAGAATAACTCCAAGATACGGCTCTCCTGGGGGACCGCCTGCCTCCTAACGACCCGACAGCAAGAGCTCAGTATTTCACACAGCACAGATTGATAATCGTGACAAAATCAGTCCATAATCAGACATCAAAACAAACTTACTCCATGTAGATCATCGATGCTGCCAAATAAAGGGCAGATATGAAAGCTGAGAAGGTTCATACTGTAACGGTTGGCGGTAGGACCCAAACGCAGAACACAGACTAGCAGAGAGAGTTTATATGAAGCTTTAATTGGAATACTGCAGTACCGACGTCCGGACAGTAGAGGGAGCTCGGGGCTCGCGGTAGTCAGCAGCTGCGCAAACTCGATGAAGTCTCTGGGGATACGGAGCTCGGCGCCGGACCGGGCCGCCGAGCAAGCGGACGGGGCGGAAACTCGCCCACACGAAAAGTTCTGGAAAAGCAGGCAGACGGGAGGCAGAGTCAGTCTTACGGTCTGAGCGCAGGTCCGGAAGCGGGGACCGCAACCGGCGAGCGCAGTCGAGGATGCTGAGGCGCCGACAGGGAACAGGCAGTGGAGGAACCGGGGGCAGGCAGAGGGGTCCAAGCCGGGGAAGCAGTCCGAGGAGGCAGAGGCGCCGACGGGGATCAGGCAGCGGGGAGTCCGGGAACAGGCGAGGGGGTCGGCACCAGGGAAGCAGTCCAGAAACGCGCAGGCGAAACTCGTGGTCGGGGGCGAAGAACGGGTCGGGAGTCCGGGGAGCAAGCAGAGCAGGTGGGTCGGGGACAGGCAGGGTCGAAC
>CAAKHG010007687.1:3583-23478 GCA_901007715.1 Dactylopterus volitans
CTGGCTTGTTGACAACCACTTAAAAATGTGAACAGGGCAGGGAGCCAAGAAGTGGTGGAGTTTGGTTTCTTTTCCCATGCCTTCCAGCTGGCATTGCACAGATAAGCAGCACCTTTGGCTGTTTCGCCTCGACCAGCAAAAGGCAATATCGCATTTTAACCTAAAAAAAAAATTAAACACAATCTTTCCAAAGTTTCCAGAATATTTCCAAACTCCTTCTGTTTTCGAATGGGCCATAAACACAGAATAATGCTACATCAACAGCTCCTGGCAGGCAATTTTCTCTGCTTCAAACGCCCGAACTCTATGATTTCATAATCCTTGTGCTTCAGCTTCACAATAGCAGCTGGAGTGAAAAATAATGACACTGCCTGACATCAACAATAAATAAAGATTCTAGAAAAGAATTCTTCATTGGAGTCACCTGACACGACTAAGTCTCAGAGAAAAAGCTCACCAAGCATTTGTCTCGAGGAAGTTTGAGCTCCTTGTTGTTGTGAGAAAGCCGTTCTCTCTACTGGAGCTCACCCTTCACCAGCTCTACCCAACAAAAAACAACGGTTTGAGCGGCCTAAAAACTTCTTCACTGGCGTCGCAGACAGGAAGTGATGAGTGCTGTCATAAGTGTGTAATTTTATGGTCTCATTCTCAACATGCCAACCATGTGACAGGGATCACGTAGATATTAGACACATGTCTTCACACAGCTGGTCCCTCTGCCTTTTCTGTGCTGCATACCTCCACCATGATGGAAGTGCCGGATGTATGTACGCGAGCCGAGTGCCAGAAGTCGCAACCTTCACCGTGACAATTATGCCCTCACTCAGCATGTGTTTTAAGGTCGTACTTTGATGTGTCAGCTTACAGGGTTGACAGGGAAGAAAGACGTTCGCCTGGCGACTTGTCAACAGAAAGGTGTAAACAGCATGACTGAGGCGCATCTGCGGTCGTGCGTTTTAAGGTTTTAAGAGTTTTAGTGGTGCAAAAGACCACGCGTCCAAAATTTTTTGCAACAGTTTAGTCTTAAAAATGCTGAATAGGCCTTTATTTTGGGAAATCTCCAACCACATCTGAAATATATGCTGATGTGCATATCACTGAGGTTTCTTATGTGGCTTCTACAACTGCACAATCAGTCATGGTGATCTACTGGTATCTGGATATCATGTTACTACAATGTGCCTTGTTGAACCTTTTGTAGCATGTTATCCCCTCACATGTTCTCTGACATGTGAGCAAACCTAAATATCTTAAGCCACTTGCTCCCACTCCTGATGCTAAAAACCATGACATTGTTATTAATTCTGTGATCAAGATTCTACGGACAATGAACATTGCTATATATTAATACTGCAAATCAGCAAATGCAATGGCAAAGATGACTTCTACGCAAATGTATTGCATGCTTGTTTCATGGCAAACTGAATGGCAGAATAACTCAGGAAGGATGTCCAACCATGACATTAAAACCACTGCATGTTTACCATAGAATATAAAACAACAGCCCTGCAATACATCCTCTCTTCAGTTGGAGTTTTATGTTGATTTTTTTACTGAATCTGTGTGAGAGAGGTGTTGACATATTTTAATGATTGTTATTGGAACTGTAATTTGAACTGTACTGGGTTCTACTGAGAGGTAATATTTTGGTCACACCACTCCTGTGCATTAGGATGACAAGATATTAGGGACAAAAAATAATAAATATAAATACGGTGGTTAGCACCGTTGCCTCATAGCAAGAAGGTCGCAGGTTCGACACTTTCTATATGTCTTCCCGTGTCTACTCCGGCTTCCTCCCACCCCCTAAAAGCACCCCCAATTTGCCTGTAGGTGTGTGTGAGAGTGTGAGTGGTTGTCTGTCCTTCATGTGGCCCGCCGTTCGCCCAGTGCCAGCTGGGATCGGCTCCAGCACGACCGCGACCCGGAATAGCTGGAATAAGCGGAAGACAATGAATGTATAATAAATAGGACCTGAAAAGAAATAATTTCACACCCATAAGTGGGATGAACAAAATATTAGGGGCAACTCTCGGTATAACCCAGCATAGTTCAAATTACAGTCCCAATTACAATAATTAAAATATGTCAACACCTTTCTCGAACAGATTCAATAAAAACATAAACATAAAACATAAAGCTCCTCCTGAAGGAGAATTTATTGCATTACATTCTATGGTAAACATGCAGTGGTTTCAAAGTTATGGCTGATCGGTGTATATACAACGCACATCTGTTCTCATTTAAATGCCTTTGCATATGTGCATTCACTGGATCCTCCGCTGAGCCCTCCTAATAGCCCAGACTGTTGGTTCTGTTGCCATCAGAAAGTTCTGAAACTGGACTCCCCAGCATTTGTGTTGTACCTGCAAACTTAAGATAAATCCCTCACGTACGGGAGAGGGGGCCTTGCTGCTAAACGGCACTCTAAGCCAGTTAAACATGTAAAGCTCCTCTGACGGGCAGATGGATACGAGGCATTCAGCAGTTGAGAGCCTCAAAAGCGCATGCAGATGCAACATCTCTCTCCAAGGTGCGGTGGAGGGCACATTGACGCTTCTGTGAAAATTTTTTTTAATTTTTTTCATTGCGAAAAGATTTCCTGTTTTCTTCATCATGTTCACGCTTCTCCCACTTCCCTTTTTCATGGACGTGAAGGAGATGTTGCCATTAGTGTTTCCTTGCTCCTCTGTAGTTTTGTCTCTGATCGGTCACATGGCAGGAACAGGAAAAGAGGAGCCTTGTGTAAACAAATAAAAATTTTCTCAGCGCCTCAGTTTGGCAGAAAAGACGGAACATGGGAGTCATTCAAAAATCAGGAGTTTTTTCACAGATAATGATTTCGCATGTTGCTTCGCAGGATGTTTTTTGTTTTTTGTTTTTTTGTGATCACTGTCTTCCCATAATATTCTTGGTTGAATTGACACAAAGGCTAAACCCGCTTGAATGAGACACCATAAACTAAACTGGAAACTAATTAAATTTTCCTAAGACTTCTGGGGATTAGGAGAAATACATAGGTGACAGAGCAGTCACGCACTTATTTCAGTGACACAGTATCTGGCAAAAAGCCAGGACTTTGGCACTCTGAAATAGCCTCGCATGTCCGGCTGGGGACTGGAGGCCAAGCAGGCCACGGAGCAGACCTGCTCTCTGGATGCAGTCAGCCAGCCTCGGGCTCTAACATACTCTCTCTCCCTCTGAAAGAAATAAAGTCCACTTCCTCTGTCATTTGGACACAAGGCCAGGCCAAGCCAGGCGACGGCCTGACTGGCAGCTCAGCTTTGATTTCATTGTTACTATCGAGAAGGATGACATCCACTACATCCCTGTCCTCGCCACTATTGGGGGAGTTCAGCCTTTCCAACATCCTGTCAGGGGAGGAGTGCAAAATTAAGGATGCGGCGACAAGCCATCTGGGCCAGCTTCCTATGTTTAAAACCTCTGTCCCTGACTAAATCTTCCTGTACCTGCCACACAGGCACACAGGACAAGTCATGCTCTTCCTCTGTGGTGACCCACATTTTGCATGTCATCATTTTTATCATTGAGAATTTGTGTCCTTGTTGTGACCAAATGATATTTCTGCTGGGAAATAATGTAGGTATCTCCGACTTCGTGCAACTGCTCAAAATTGGGACTACTGTGAAGGCTTGCACACACCTAAAACTCATGCTGGGACTGCTCAGAGGTCAAACTTTGAAGAGCCCTATTACTGTGCCTGTTACCTAATTCCTGGAGAATCTGGCTATAAACAAGTTTCTGCTGCCATGTCAGATGTCCCAATGAGTTAAATCACTGCAGCAGTTAAAGTTGCAGTAGAAAACAAGGGCAAAGAAGGGCATGCTGGGTCAACAATTCAGTGGGGAGCGCTGAACGGGAGAGAAACTGGCTATTTCCTCAAGTTTTGCCGATGGACCCTCATGAGAAGATCTCTCATTAGCCTCATTTGGGTCTCCAATGACAAGGGAGGAGGTATGATCAACCGATGAAATTGTGCACACACCTCGAAACCACAACCACACAGCTGCCTGAGATCGAGTAATTTGAAGGTAACTGCAATCGTGACTCCAGTTAAACTGACAACTGCTCCGATGACGCATGTTTCTAAGCGGAATTGCACTTTGGAGAGTTGTAATATCCGTGTTAGCGGCCACCATGTCCCAGGATCCAGTTTCTGCTTTCTACCAATAAAGGTGCCGCAATGCGATTTTCCTCCAATGCCTGAAAGCATCACTTAAAATAAATGTCTTCACGTTCGCCTTTACAGGTGTTGAATTTCACAAAACCTTATATATTCTATACTCAGTAAAATGGTCAAATGGTCTTACGAGGATTCACTCAACAAAATAAGCTGGACAGAAAAGTGTAAGTTGTTATTGTGTGATGTTTCAATTAAGACAGCAGTGACATTTCTTTTCTTTTTTTCTCTCTTATCTTTCAGGTCCTCGTGAACATACGCACAGAGTCACTGGTGAGGTAAGCAGTGAATGAATCACTAAAATGAATTTCTGACTATCTTTTTGCTGTTCAGATCACAATGTGGATGTGATGGAAAAATGAAATGAAGAATAAAAAACCGTGTTTTAAGAACACTAATGTAAGAATAATGTACATTATTGGAGCGATATGCAGCTAACACTTCTGCACAAGCAGCAAGGGACACTGCAAAGAACAAACAGCATTATGAAGAATTTTCTAGAAATCACTACCACTCATTCCTCTGTATGCAAGTCAGACAGCAACAGGCCACCTTAGTTCTCATAAAAGAAATGCTGTATGAAAAATTTGGTACTGATATCCACGATGCTCAACTGTTAACTTTCCCCATTTCCTCTTGTGCAACAACAAGATGAGAATTTGTGTTTTCTCTTGCATCAAGTATTTAATTTGGTTTATGACCAAATACCTGCAAGAGGAAATGATGGCCTGCATCCATCAGCCACAGCATCACTTTGTGATGAGAGTTAAGCAATATCAGTGTGCTATCATGGATTTCAGGCCGCTCAAACCTTCATGTTCTTTTGGCTAAAGTGCAGCTTTCACATTACCCACTGTGAGAATGGGTTACAACAACATATACATTTCTCGAGAGAAAAGTAATTTTACGAGAACATGATCAGTAAGAGAAAATCATGTCAAATGACTTCCAGAAATAATCAAATAAAATCTTCATTAGCTGTCAAAGTCAGAAAACAGCTGTTCAAACATCCTTTTGTGATGGTGGGTTAAACAACGAGAGGGCCGTTTGTCGCGCTCCATCATGAGCCTCAATAGTGACTGGTGGGGCTATTCAGCACACTATGAGATGTGAAATAAGCTATGATCACTTCAATTATACTTTATTATTTTATTTATCGCGAGCATGCTAATCTTTAGAGGACAAAAGAAACAGAAAATTGCCGTCTTGCCGCTTTGCTGCCTCGTAAGTCCTCATTCTCGAGTGAGAACCTCTCACACGTTGCTGCTGTCAGTCTCCAGTCTGAACCACAGATGCACGTTCCTGTTTTGGCTCCGTGTCAGAACGAAAGCATTGCATATTGTAGCCGTCATTATAGAGCGCATTACATGAGGGTGATCCTGACACTATTGATCTCAGCACACAACTGGAGGAACACTGATAAAGCGACAACTGAGTGTGTAGTTAGGCTGTTGTGTACTTTTGCTATTTACTCAAAGAATTTTACTTATGAATTGCCTACATTGCAATTTCCATTGCTTTCCCTCTAAGCCCATTCCTAATTAGAAAAAAAAATAAAACTAATATATGATGATGCCAGGAGTTTTATTATATTTTGAAAATACACACATTATTTTTGGTCCATCCAATGTTCTTGTGGTTCTGGTCCACCACTTTGTTTAGTTTTTTCCAGATACTTAAGGGTTAGTAATGAGCAGAGTTCTTTTCACTGTGCTGAGTCAATTGAATCAGTTCATTGAAAAGATGGTTTCAAAAGATTTATTCGCCGGGTGGCCCGGCTGCTTGAACTCTGACGGTGTCGCCCCACTCGCTCACCCAACTCCACCAACGCTGATGTTTGAACTGAGACTGGACGGGTGAGACAGTGAACTGAGAATCTAATTGAGTCAGGGATAACAATAGCTACAATGAGCAGAGTGGCAGTTTGTGCAGCCAAGTCTTTAGCTTCTGCTGCCTCCTCCTGAGACGGAGGCCCAAACTCAGTCCAATGACCTGACGATTGCATCCGTTTGCTAGCAGTCAAATGCAGCGCTACATGTAGTGCGGCTCCTAAGGTGACCGTGGTTTATGGTCCAAGGCGAACCACACGTTGTCATGTTAAGCGCACAGCAGGTACATTTTCTGACACACTTCGTAGTTTGAAAGTTGAAGCCCTGTGAGGGAGAGAGTGGGATGGGAGTGACTCAGCAACTGCTCGGTTGACGGGAAGCTGTGTTTGTATGTCTGTCGCCAGGCGGTGCGGTGCCGAGGTCAAGCGCACCGTTGATTGGCTCAGCCTGTTTAAGGAAATTCAGTTCACTTCCGATGCTGGCGAATTGTCATTTACCAGTAATGGGAGGTTTCATTTGTGTCTGGTGAGTTTTGGGAAAGAAAAAAAAAATTTGATTGATCCCGTCAAATTGTTCCCGAACAGCACATCACCACTGAGGCGGCCTTCATGCATATTAACGAGGTAGTTTCAAGGATACATTGGTGCTGCGTTTCAAATCTGGGAGCTGTTTAAAAGCATCCCAGCAGACAGGGAGTGGAAATTTTATATTGTCTTGATGCCTCACTGCCATGTTGAATGTCCTTTTAGACACCATTTCAAACACACCAATAAGTGTGGCATGTTTATGTGCTATTATTTGCTTATGGCTCTAATAACAAAGTACATCTGAAGCTGATGGGATGAAAATTTCTCTTCACAGATATTTGGCCCAAAAACCAGATTAAAGGTATGAATGCTTATGAGATATTTCAATGTCAAACCTGTGGTGTTGAAGAGGGAACGCCGGGTGAAAGTCAGTATAGCTCAGCAACATGGATCATCAGTGACAACTTTTATGATAATTCTTTTAGAATTTGGTCAATGAATTGTAAAGGACTGAAATGTCCGCTATGAACATCTCCACAAAATCATGCCAATAGTTCCTAACACGTTTCAGACTGGACCAGACTCATGGACAGACGCGCAGACTGGCATTTCCATCCCTATAGGCTAAAATTCTGGGCGCAAAAACATAGAGGAGTCAGAAATATGAAAACAAAAATACCACAGATGGTTTTCATCAACTATCTTACACCAACTTGGACACATATTTGGCTTTCGCTGCAGATTCTTGGTGTTGAAAGAGCTTATCTCTCAGCCCTGGTCATGTTTGGGGTGCTGGTGCTTTGGTATGATGAAAAACTGAGTGACCAGACATCTCGATGCCCGAGGGGCCTTGCTACTTCACGCCAGTGATGAGTGAAGCACTGGATTCCCTATTTATTTGAACTTTACCGGAGAGACCTTCCCACATAGAGCAGCAGCATTCCTCTCTCATCCGAGCTGCTCTCCAGCTGACAGAACCAGATATGCCAGGACAGACACCGAGGGTCCACTGCTTTGAATCCTGAGGTTGAATCCTGAGATCAGCGCTGAGAATACGGGGCTATTGTTGGCTAAAACAACTCAACCTCCATAAGTGGACGACTAGAATAATACCCAGAGTTGAGAGTCAGATTTCTGGGATGATCTGATCAAGCGGAGGTATGCGTACAGAAAACACTCCGCTAAAAGCAATATCAACACTGCGCACCAAAGACACAGAGTAAGCCAAAGATCATTCTGCTGTAGAGCTCCGCTTTGGGCCAAAATAAAAACAACCGCTTTCTTTAATTGGAAACTTTTTTCAAAGGCAATTACGCAGGAACAAAAAATAAAGAAATCAAAACTTTGTTAATCAGTTGGGAAATTGTGTGGCCCTGCAATGCTTTTTTTTTTTTTTTTTTTTTGGGAGAAACCATGACTCAAATCAGAGGCAGAGCAAGTAGATAATAACCTGAGTTGACATCTTGAAGATCCATAAACGCAGCTGGTGTGTACATTTCACCCACCCACCCCCAACCCCAACTACAATGATGTCTGGGCGGGGAGGTCTGCAGTCCTTTTTCCCCCCCAGTCTTCTCTTCTGATCGTAATACTGGAAAGCCAGTGTTCTCATCATGCTTGCATCACCCTCCGCTTTGAAACTGTCTTTTTAATGTCACACATTTGTGGCTAAAAGAAAAATGAGCAAAGTGTTCAGAGAAAGCCCCTTGAGTGCAATATGAGACTTGCTGCAACTATTACGAGATAGTTACCCCTAATAACTGTACGATGCTGTGCCAAAAGGAGGTTCCGCTGACCTTCGCCATGCTTTCATTAATAGTGACACATAATTCTCCAAAACGGTGACCTAATGGGAGATTTATAAAGTCAAACAGATAAATAGCTGCGCTCAAGGTTTAACATCTCTACTTCAAATTCACAAAAAGACACGCTCTTCAAGAATTCAGCAAGCCTGCTACCTCGAGACAATGTTTAACCCAAAATCAAAGCGCTGGAAAGACAACAATAATAAAGATCCTTAAATCATGTTTAACTGTGATTGAAATGTACGCCTCTGATAAGATCACAGTGGCTGTGAGAATCCTGTGCAGCATCAGCAACAACCTTTGAAATGGACAAGCCTTCAATTGAGTCATTCAACAGATACCGATGCTAGAACGCTGATGGAGGCGTCGGGCTGGTGTGATGACTGAGGTGACAGGCGGGGATCCATGATGTCATGCTACACCTGAACAATAAGGAGAGAGACCCCTGCTCTTGGTTTTGGACGCTGCGAAAGTTTGATCTCAAAAGAAGCAGGGAAGCAACACGAGACTCACACACCTTTCAAACATGCCATCAGTCACACATTTTAAAATCACTGTTTGCAGCAATTCCCCCTAAAACTGATCCATTCGTCTTCCGAGCGCGTTCTATCTCCGAACGCGACGCCACCCTGCACTCAGCTCAGCAATCCCCATCTGAGAAGCCATATGGCGAATGCCCCCCCCTCTAACAAAAGTGCTCTCTGTTCCTCGCGAGCAACTGTTGGACGGCAATCAGAGACGGACAACTCAAAACAGACACACCCCGTCGCAGCGGAGCTGCAAACAAGCTCAGCTGCACTCCCAGATAACACAGTCAATCATGTTTCCAGATTATAAAGGTGAAGTGAAAGGATGGCGCTTTCGACTGATTGGGCTGTTGGGCCTGCCAGAGGCCAATCACACCGAAAACAAGTAGGTGACGTTCCCTCAACTTTCACAAAGGCAAAGTTACACCCGCTCCCTCCTTGTCCTCCTGCACAATGCAGCCAAAATCTGACCCACATACAGCATTGGGGGTGGACCGTGGCGTTAATACGGCTGCGAGTGATGTTTTGTCCTCCTCCTCAGTTAAGCATCATCAAAGAAGAGCTGCATCTTTTATCAAACACAACATCAGCATCTCCCCCTAGCGCCTGGACACTCCCACTGGAGCCTCTATTTACTCACCCCCATGCTTAGGAATCCAACGCAGATTGTTGTTTTTGTTTTGTTTGTTCGTAATGAACTTTTCATGTGTGCGCGCGTGCATCCAAAACGCGGTCGTCAAGAGAATATCTGCGTTTGGGATCGCACGTGACGCGTAAATCATGACGGAATGTCACACTCCGAACCGCAGCACTGGCACACAAATAAGTAATAGAAAGGTGTGATTCAAAGGAGACAAAAAGAAAGTTTAACACGGAGTTTCGAACACAACTACGAGATTAAAGCCGGTCAGTTGTGTTGTGGCGGTCAACTCAAAACCTTCTTTAAAAAAAAAAAAAAAAAAGTTGTGCGCGCAAAACTTGGGAGTCCCTCAGCGGCAAATCTCCTCACCTGAGGCGCATGCAATTCCGATCAAAGTCCGACAGAAAAACGTAAAATCTGTCTTCATCTCCAGATCTCCGGTCCAGAAGCGCAGCAGGTTGATCGATGGTTCTTGTAAGGCTCGTTAGTTTTCGGCGCTGGCGCAGGCGAGGATGGGGGGGGGAGAAAAAAACTCAGGTGGACCTCGGCTTATCGGTGCCTGCGTGCGTCCTGCACAGAGCGCGGAGTCGGAATGCTGAGGGGGAAGAGGAAAAAAAAACTAAAACGGCTTTTTTTTCCCCGGTTTGTCTAAAGGATGCATAAGGAATGGGGTTTACAATGATTTCCTTTTCCTTCGCTCGTGACTGGCGCGCATGCACACCCACCTATCCAGTTCACTAAACAAGCAGAATTGGAGGGGTGTGTGTGTGTGTGTGTGGGTGTGTGTGTGTGGTGACCAACGTCAATGAAAAATTTCCTTCCTGCAAAATGTCCAATCCGCTTCACCTCAGGCGTTAAAGATCAATGGGCTGCTTAAAGGGTAATTAAGAGTTATGTATGAAAACGCAGCGAGGTTCCTGGCGGTCTAAGCCAGGGGGACTGTGTGTTTCCATTTGCTGCAAAAGTGCGAAGGTGTTCAACATTAATTTTGACTCCATGAATTATTCAGGGGTTCGAACGCCTCCTGACATTCCCATAGCTCAGCAGGCAACGCCATCAGATATTCTTATGAAGCCTCCCTATGAATACGGAGGTGTCACCACAGGAGCCACCTTAGCCAGATGAAATATGTCTGGAGAGATATTACAGAGTATTTTCTCTCTTGGTCAGCTGTCTGGCCGTTCCGAGACGCCTCTCTGTTTATGAGTTTTATCTGTGCAGGTCAAATGTCTGCCATTAATTCAGTGACGAAATAAAGGAGAATTGTCTTTTGCTCTAATGACCACAAATTCTCTTTGGATGAACTAAAGCTGGGCAGATGTGCCTTGGGATATCTATGTCTTTAAAAAAAAATGTAATTATTCTTGTGTGAGGTCAGCTGTAGCCTATAATGAAGCCTCGCAGGGAAGTGAAGCTAAACTGCGAGTACCTTGAGCCTTGTCCAAGTTCTGTTACACTTCCTCCACCCACTCATCCATCTCCCTCAGGGAGTCCTCACAGTGTAAATGGGAGTTATGCACTAAAAGCACAATGTGCCAAAAAGGTGCCCATCAGCCCGATATTTTGTCCAAACACAAACTCCCATGTTTTCATCACTTCAGTGGACATTACATCCCCTTACCATAACTTAAACATAAAGCTAAGGCTAAATCTACCTCTTCAGCCTAAATGATGTTCTTACGGGGGACTTGTTTTTTGTCCCTGTAACTGAAGTGAGTCTCTTAAATGTGATTCATGTCTCTGCGACATCAGCACGGAAATGCGCACACAGAGTTTTGGATGAATGTGTGTTTAGTAGCTGTTAGCTGCAGCTCTGGAGTCCAGTCATCACTTATGGAGCCACAGTACCAGCTGCCAGTGTTTCTTCCTGCACCACAAATGTGCTGTAAAATCAATGCAATTCTATATCTCCACTTGGAAATTGTTACACTCAGAATAAAGCGGTCTTGACTCCAGACTCAAGCTTCCTGACGGCGCCTGCAATAGAATAAGCGAACTCTGCTCGGCTATCGAGATTTACGAGAAAAAATATTGTTTTCAATGCAATGATGTCATCACCAGCAGTGATTTAAAGGAAAGACTTCTGACCAGATCACAACTGTGTGAAATAACAGGGAGTCAGATGGTCATTGCGTGTTATTGTGGGCACGTACTTCTCCTCAGATCCCTATGGCGATCCACCCCGGTGACCTCAAAACACAATGTTGAGATTGAATGGTTGTAATTAAAATGTTCCCCTGGTTTCAGCGCTTCAGCGCCATCGGCTTCAGAGGAAAATAAACTAGATTTTGTAGATAGTTCAAGAGGGCTTTACCTCGGGAGTTGCAGAATCTCACGACAAACATAAAACAGATAATGTCATAAAAGCATGAAAATAGTCGGCCAATAAAAGTAACGGCGCATGCAAACATTCAGACAAGCCATTCATGCAGCGGTGATGACAAACAATAGCCGTTATGCAGGATAGCATGATTGCCCCTGCTGTTTCAGATGAAAAGGTCTGAGTTTATAACCCTGCTGGCTCCTGAGAAACAACCCAGGGCTCAAGGACCCGTCCTTGCAGTGCCAGCACGCCATCCGGCCCATCACCAGGTCAGGAAACACATTAGAGATCAACAGCTATTATCGTAGGAAGGATATAAAGACGCATGTTCGCTGTCTCCACTAGACTTGATTTTGCTTGGCTTCTTTGAAGTCCCTGTTAAACGCAGCATATTGCTGTTGTGTTTTGATTGCGGTAGCCAGAATTTGTCACCAGCCGTAGGTCATGTTCACTATCACTCAGCAGTTTTGGCAAGTGTCTTCACTGGAGGGAGCTGGGCTGAAGCCTCCCTCAACCAAGTTTGTTTACCAACTCACTGAGTGCATTAAACCCAACATTTGCGCAGCGGGTCCAAAAGTTTCCGAGTTATGTATCTACGTTATACCAAATGTTACCAACTCATTGAGTACATTGATTTAATGTATAAAATTTGCACATTAAACACACCTTGTTTTTTTTGATTAATTTACCTTTGCAACAAAGTCATCCAGATCTTTTAGTGAGATCGTAATATCACTAAAATTGTATCACTATACAATGTGCACTCATGATAAGTGCAGAAGTGATTTAGTGCAGTGACATTATGATGTTGCGGGGGGTTTTTTTTTTCAATCTTCTCATCTTGTTATATTTGGTATGACTGTTTTGACCAGTGAAAACAGTGCAGAGTTGATGCAGCTGAATTACTCACATAATTTTAGCACTAACTTATTAAATGGTAAGTTACCTGTATGTTAGCTAACTGTACTTTAGCTGTTTTATTTGAATGAAATAATGTGAATGAATATAACTAAATACATGAATAATATTTTGATACGGTTCCCACTCCATCAACATGAGTGCACATTTGCTTCATTTCTAAATGCGCTAAAACATTTATATGCCCACACAACTGAGTCGTGAAATAGGCGCCCATAGGCGAGACAATATTAACCCTCATTTTAAATCATATGTCTAGCTACCCAGTGAATAAAAGCCCAATAATCGTAGCCTCCTTTAATGTGTTTTACTCTCCAGCAAATCCTGAGGAAAATATCTGGCTCTTCAAGTGCAAAATACCTCACTATTTCAACCGGCTCCTCTGATCACTGGTGCTGGTACGCTGGGCTCCTCAGAGATTTTACTGAGAGAAAATGCGCTCCTCTGAAAGCAAAGTAAATGAAAGTGGTTGTTCTGAACCAAAAACAAGACAAAAGACCAAAACAATGACCTGAAAATGCTGCGGGGACATGTGGAGTTGGGAAATAACTGTAGCTTGTTTTCCAAAACGTTACACTGCTCCTTTAGCATAAATTTGAGAAGCGGCTTTATGTGCAAAAGGCATTTGAATTAAGTTTTTTCGAGCAGGAGGCATAAGAACTTTCCAGCGAGGACACAGGGTTCAGGAAGAGCAACAGGATGAGGTGTTTAAAAACAGAAATTTTTAGCAGCATAAAGGCTAATCAGACTCCTGCTGGAGGTACTGAGGAAGCCCGGCGGCAAAACACTATCACATTTTCTCTAATTGTCCCTCTGTAGCTCAGTTTTGATGAGGTGTCCACAGTGGCCTGGAGGCAATGGCGCGCTATTTCATTAAAATTTTGGTGACCTTGAAGCGCTTTACTGTGCAAAATGAGACAAACACTTCACTTCTTGGGGATGCGTGCAAAGATGCCGTGGCCAAAAACATAACGGAGAGATAGGACGTGCATAAATCATGCTCTCAAAAGATGCTTCCAATTAGTCCCAGTTGTCCTAACGATAGTTGGACATCGCTCTGCACGTTGTGTATTTTCATCTTTAGGAGGCCGAATAGCATTTGCATTCAGTTAAGCGGGGAGTGACTGGTGACTGAGAAGTGACTGGCGAATGCTCTCATCCCATGTGGGTCACACTCTGATGCAGTACATTGTGCAACTTTCCAATCAGGAGACGAGGGTGCAGCATTCTGCTCCGGCAGCCTGCCGAGCGGCCCAGAGGCATCCCGACTGTCATTCTGCTTATCTGACCTTTCACCTGGCAGGAGGAAACAGGACGCCAGCGCGCGCGTGTGTTTGCGAAGATAACCGAGCGCCTGCCTATTGTCATGGTTTAAGTGTCACAGACGGCTTGCGCATTCAAAAGTTCCAGCCCAGGTGCGGCGAGGAGGCTCTCCCGTCCACCATCGCTCTCGCAAAATGGCTTTGGGCTCCCATGAAGCACGGCTCTCAGGGCTCTCAGGGCTCTCACGGCTTTGATGACGCTTAATAACATCCTTGATCATTTCAAGTGAGGTCGTGCAAGTGTGCAATGTCACAGCGGCACAGAGGAATCAAAGACCACGTTTAAGAGACACTGATATGATTTATTCTTTACATCAGCATATTACACAATACGCATTGTGTTTTTAATAAAGGATTGAACATGTACCTTCTGTGAACTGCAACAACAGCAAAGTATGATACGCTCCAATGACGGAATCCTTCCCAACACTACAGTTCAAATTGCCCTTGAGATGAATAACAGATACAATAATGTCAATATGGCAATAATTCAATGTGTTCAAAGCACATACAATATAAACCAATGACTATGTGAAAAATCAGTATTTCTTCTTAGATGATACAAATCAATGAACATCTTATAAGGTGCTTTAAAGTTAGAAAATGCATCACGAGTGACAGGAAAAAAAAAAATTTCAGATAAATGCATAGGTCGATAGATGGAGAATTACTACACTAAAAAAGTCTCAGTGAAGTGCACTTTTGCTTCATGCTGATAAAATACAATGATTAAAGGAAAAAGTTTTACAAATGAGCCTTCATACTGTTTGACTTGATGAGATAGTGATTCTGCTTATTTGCAAAGTCAACTATGTACAGCAATAAAAAAAAAAAAATACTTGGTAGTACTTCTACAATATAACCAGGTGCATATAAAGGTCACTTTATACACACAGCACAATGTCAGAATACACAGTTTTTATGATTTATCCTATGCTTCATCTGCCAATTGCTCAATCACATTTTGCCACATTGCAAACTAAATGAGCCTTTTTCTGAACACTTACAGCACAACAGACTTTCTATGGTGAACGTGGCCATGTTGGTGGCATAACAGGGCTTTTAAAGTTAATTTTTCAACTGAATGAAATGCAGAAAACCCAAGTAAATTATCTTGACAACAGTCATAGGAGCGTGACGAGAAAATGGCAGCACTATTTTCTAATGGCTGAGCAATAATAGCCTTTGGTCGATAAATGAATGGGCAGCTGTTGCGTGGCTTTTATCGACTGCACCCTTTCTAGCCACACAGAGGGACAGGTGGGTAGTGGAGGAGCTGGATTGGCCGAGACCTCTGACTGCTGCTACTAATGCAGGGACTGAAGAAGGGGAACACCTTCCCTCTTGGCCCATCAGTGAAACAGAAGATCAGACACATGTCATCAGCGTTGAAGAAGGACACCCTCCTCTCCTCGAAGTCCAAGAAGACGCCGATCCTCTTCGGGGAGGAGCTGAGCTGCAGTCTTGTCCAGGGCTGGGTGCCGGCCGAGTACTCGTTTTTATTTCGCAGCCGCAGAGTCCAGTAGCCGCTTTCGGGGCTCAGCTTGATGCGAGCGTGCCGGTCTACAGACTCAGACGCCACGCCGATGTCCCACTTGGGCTTGGCACCGACGTCGACCTCCCAGTAGTGCCGGCCTGACTGGAAGCTCTGGGTAGCGAGGAGGTTAACACACTGGAGGAAGCGCTTGTTGTTGTCTTCATGCGAGATCATGCCATCACATTCCACCGCCATGGTTTTGTCTCTGGAGACGAATATGCTGGGGTGCGCCGTGTCAACGTCAAACGTCAACGGGGCGGGTCCTATGCGGGGAAAGGATTCATTAATTCAATAATACAAAATTGAGCAGCTTCACACTTTAAAGATAAAACACATCCAATCACTGGAACAATGCTGCCATTAATGCGATTCATCTGCTACTTCACCATCTTAATGTAAAATACCCTCGTCATTATTTTTCAGCAATTACTCTCATGATTGAGGTTGAGACAGTCTTCACCCTCAAACCTTTTGGTGTCAAGTGAAGCAAATCAAATATGAAATTACCTGGCTTCAAAGACTTGAACATCTTCCTCCATGTGATGTACTGCATCGGGCCCATGTATTTGTTGCTAAAAGCATTCATATCAAACTCTGCAGCGTCTTCCACCTGCACCCACTTTCTGTTAGGCACGGACAATGTACATTAAATTACGCAGTTTTATTCAAGGCACAAATGCCTTTGTCTCAGGATGAAATCGGGACTGGCCCCACATAAGAATGCGACACAAGCAAAAAAAAATGCCAAAAGTAATCATTCAGTCTTGACAGCAAAACGAACACTCACCTCAGCTGTGGGAGCTGGAGAGGAGAGACGGGGAAAAGGAAGGGGTTCAAACGGAAGCAAAAGTCACTAGTCAAGGTTGACAGCACGCTTGGGTTTATTCATGCACAGGAGTTTAATGAAACATTCAAGATTTGACAGTTACTTTCACTGCTTATTTGATTAATTTGTCCTTGAAAACAGTAATTACTGGTAGCAACCGAGCCTTACCTCAATCAGTGCTGATGTCTCAGTGGCGGCACAGGCCTGCTGGAGCAGCGTTATGTTTTCCTCCAGCTCTCTCATGGCGTGATTCATAGCCGCCAGGTGCCTCTGGACCTTCTCAATCTCCTCGTGTTGCTCTCTGCTGAGCTGCTCCAGCATGCAGGCCTCCTCATCAAGCAGGATCTGATGGAGAGCTCTGAATTCTCCAGTGATGCGAGCCTGCAGATCTGCTCCCACTCTCTGGAGGGAGGGGCAGGGAGGCTTCCATGATGTCACAGGTAGAGGAAGAAAACTCTGCCGTCTTTGAGTCACCACATTTGTGATTGACCAGCAAGAAATTGTAAAGAGTTTAGCTCGGATGCAAAGTGGCTCGGTCCATAAAAGCTCTACACTTACCGCTGCTAAAGTGGGGTCATGAATCTACGCAAAGATGCTACACAGCAAAACAATGTTTACGCAAGGAGGGATTTCCTGCTCATCATCTCAACACAGCATGCGGTATTCAACTCAAGCCCTTATCTTCCATCTGTCTAATATTTCTTTTCCACCATAGATGCCTGTTGACAGTTTGTCAAGTGGTGTCCTGCAGTCTTGGCAATCACCATTTTGCAAGTGTTTTTTGGAAGAGTGCGACTGTATTGGAGTAAGGGTTTCCTATGCACAGATGTACAAATGCATAACTAATAGATCATTTCCATACGAGAGGTCGCATCACATCAGTTCCTTACTTGTAAGAATGGTAAACCCCAGATGTGATTTGCGTTCCCACTGCTGCCAGTGTTCTTACTTGGTTAGCAGGGTATATATATATATATATATCGGTGATACTGTGCGCTGGATAAGGTTACCAAAATCAGGATTGGACGCTACAAACTTCTGACAATCGAAATGCAATAAATCGTGTAGAAGGCCAAACTGAACTGACATGTAGTGCTCGGTGGAGACGGAGCTTTAGTGATGTATACACCCCTGCGAAAGATCCTATTGTACATATTAAAGCACAAAAAGTGTCACCACATCTGCAAACACCACGGCAAACAGCTATTACGAAGGGCCATAAGCATTCTTATCTGTTAAGTGCTGCCCTGCCATAAGTTCCCCCGAAGAGTGCACCTTTATGGTATCCATCTTGTCTTTGTTTCTACGCATCCTGTTGATGAAGTCGTCCTTCCGCAGGTAATGGCTCTGCAACGTCTCTTTCAGTTGTTTCTATAGCAATATACAAATCAAATCAGGTTGGAGGCAAAAACAAACAGCGCATTGCAATGTTGCACAGAGCATCAGAAACAACAGTTAACCCACTTTACACCGAGGGGGCAGACAAACAGAAACCACTATGTCAAGCTGATTTGCAAGAGAGTTCCTTAAAATGAGACGTTTTTGTTGAGGCTGCTACTTTATCGAGAATTACCCAATCAAGGATCAATGACGCACATCTATCTATCTATTTTAGTTATTTTTGTGCTGAAACCCCTGTTAGTTACCATGGTGTACTGTGTTGTTGTTGGTGTATTACTCCGTCATTAAAATGAGTTGTTTCAAATATCTTAAATGTAAAATATTTAAGATATCTTAAATATCTTAAGTAAATATAAACAAAATATTTAAGTACCTTTATATTTAAAAGAAGTACCAAATATTAAACAAATATTTAAGCACCCTAAATGTAAATGTAACCCTTTATATTTAAGATATCTGAAGCATCATAGAGTATTTGATTGCAGTTTTATTTCTGTCCTCTCCATGTTTATAAGTCTTCCTGGTGAGGTTTAGTCATACTGTATATGGGACATTGGCGAGGAGTGGAGGGTGAACTTTGCACTGAGCAGTTCAAGCAAGCTACGGTAAGGGCGGAACTCCAGGGCAATAAACAAGGATGTGGACTGTAACATGACACACACTTGTATTCAACTTATCTAATTTACCAGTTACAGACCTTCGATTAGAAATTGATCGGTTTACCTTGGACCCAAACTTTGGAAACACTTCCCAGAAGCCCTAGAATAAAGGCAAAGAAGGCAGCCAGCAGGATGACTGTGGTGTTCAGAGTTGAACTCACCTCGAGGTTCTTGATGTAGGTGTCCGAGGTGGTGGCCCTGACCTTCTCCACCATGGCCGTCACAAGGTAGTTGGTCTGAAACTGCTTGGTGCTGAACTCCTTACGGCACTGCGGGCACGTCACGGGGCCTCGAGTGCCTCTCCAGTATCTTGTGATGCAAGGTTTGCAGAAGTGGTGCATGCAGGCCAACATGACGGGCTCCCGGAAAAGGTCGCAGCAAATGGCGCATGTGAGGTCCTCGCGGAGGCTGCTCCTGGTGGTCATAGCAGTAGTGGTGGTGGTGGCGGTGGCGGCGGCGGCGGCGGCAGCAGCCATGGTGAAGAAGTACCTTTCTTTCTCCTAAGTCTGTCCAAACTGAGGAAGTGAAAGAGGAAACCTGGAAAGAAAGAGAGGGATAGACAAATTGAGAAAGTCAGAGAGGAATAAACTCTCGACTTCTGAATTATTTGACCTGTCAGATTAAGTAAATAATAAAAAAAACTTCCCAACATTTCTTATCTTGATGCAGCCAAGCACCATAGCAGGTTTATCTCCAGCAATCAGCCGTTTAACTACTCTCACTGGCAAATAATTCAACACCTGCAACAAGCGAAATCTGGTTCGTGTGTAAAACATAACAAGGACTCTTAATCTGTCGTAAATCTGATGTATCACGCGACGCTTTAAGCTAACTTGTGATTTGTGTTGCATTAGCTCAGTGTTTTGGTTTTCTATCCCGCTGTCTGGGGCCCGCTCGCCACAGGAAGGAAGGTTACGCAACATTAAATATAATTTGATATTAAACTGCGACACTATTATTACAGTATTCGCTGTGATGAACTTACGTTGTCTTTTGGTGCTGAGAAATGTGAAGGCAAAGTTCCTCCGCGTGTTTGTTCTCTGATCCCTCAACGGATGTTTGGGACACTGAGAGAACACCGCGTACAGCACACTGCGCATGTGCCAAGTACAGCCCCTCTTTTGATTGGTTTACAGAGGTGCTACACTGACAAACGATGGCTGCCCTGCTAGCTTGCTAAAGGCAGAGAGAGAGGGAGAGTGTGTGTGTGTGTGTGTCTGGAAGTGTCTGTATTTGGCTTTATAATGGTGCTCAACAACGTTCACATGATGTCTGTGAGAATCTACTATTTGACAAGACAAACTATCGTTGCTGCCTGTGTATGTGTCTGTGTGTACAGTGTGTGTTGTGTGTGTGTGTGTGTGTGTGTACCTCAGTCTA
>CAAKHG010007695.1:2703-13778 GCA_901007715.1 Dactylopterus volitans
AAAAAGTTCCATGTTCAGGTTTAAAATAACAGCTGGAGTCATTCTTCCATGTTAGAAGCTACATGCCCCCCCCCACCCCCTCACCCGCCTCCTGTGCCTTGAAACTCTATTTGCATAATACTGGAGATGATGTAATGACATAATACCAGCTTTGCTACCCAATGATATTTTCTTCACTTATGGGAAAAACACAATGAATTCGATACGATAACATACACCTCACCAAAAAAAAAAAACTATAGGTTTTTTTTTCCTGCCCCGACGTGTTGCATGTTCATTTTTGCTGTACCGCTGCGTCGTGCCGGCGCTCCGGCGGCTGACTTGGCTGCGCTCCGTCCGTGGCGTCGTGTCGCCGAGCCTCGCGCGGCCTCGCGTTGTTCCCCTCCAGCTCGGCGTTGCATTGTCACGTCAAGTTGTCTCCTGCCCCCCCCCCCTCCCCACCCCCCGGCCGTGCCCCGTCGTGTCAGATTGTGTTGTACTTTGTCAGGTTGCATTACGCGGCGGCGTGTCGGGATGCGGCCCCGGCTCTCACTCCATATCAGTGATGTATTAGAACAGTGTTACTTCCCCTCACCGTTGGGGATATATTTGCATAAGAGCGTCTGAAAGCAGCTGGAGTGAACCAGCTCAGTAAAGGCACCTGAGTGCTGAGCGCTTACTCTTTAATTGCTTCATTATCGTCTGTGCTAATCCCTCTCCAATTTCGACACTCTCATTTTCCACACTAATTTGTCCCAGTCCCTCTCCGGCTCTCTCCTCTCGCAGTCCGCAGTGCTATGGCACCTATTTGCTTTCCAAGGCAATGATAACAATTAATGCAGCAGTCGGCGGCGCTTGTTTCATATAAACCTGTTTTAGTCGACTAAACAAGGGGCTGCTGATAAACAGACTCGGGAGCCAAGGCGCAGAGCTTCACAGCACCATTTGTCTCTCTAATTATGCTTTAATTACGACTGTGTATGCTAATACACTAAACATTTGCATAGAACATTCACACAACTTTCTGCTTTTTCCTTAGTCGTGCTGCAGGAGGAGAAGAAAACCGTAGCGCCGGCGCTTATTGAAATAGGCCGGCACCGTGTTAAATTACATGGGGGAATTGTTAGAATTAAAAACAATGCCACAGCGCTCTCTGACAAACTGTTTATTTTATATAGTTAGGTGACGGCAAACGGAGTCTGACTGATCGCGGGATTAGGTGGAAGTTCATCGCTTCGCCGCAAAACACCGAATTACGTTTGAGCCTGAGATTAAAATAGGCCGGTGCATGGACGTCCCTCGGCGGCAGGATGATGTCACACCCCGGCCTTAACAACACTGCGCTGTTCTTGCGGTTTTAGAGGGAAGACCACACATCTGGCCAATCGCAGCAAAAGCCGGAGTGACGGTGACGCCGGACTTTCCGAAAAGGAAACGATAAGCGCCTTAACTCGGTTTCGTTTATTCTCGCAGCGCAACGAGTGGACGTTAAGATGAGAACGTTCCCATCAAGCGATTTAATGTACGCTTTGTTTTCCTCGGTTCGAGCGAATCCCCACGCCGTTTCGCCTGCGCATCGCTTTCTCCTGTCTCAAAAAGTAGCGCGTGTGGACAAAGTTATGTTTCATCTCCGTGCTTCCCAACACTCGTCTATTTTCACACCAACCGGCCCCGCTCTCCGCTCGAGTGAGGCGTTCGGCTACACACCTGATTTAACTACATGTCGTTGAGCCATTAACATACAAATGACCTGCAGTTATCTTCTGATCGGCGGCCCTCAAATGCCACCGAATGCTAAAGAACCACCATTCAGGGATGTGGAACCCAGCGAGCGCCGCTAAGTAATTCCTCGCTACGCCGACATGGCTAAAAATCAGGGGATGCAATTGGCCGTTCGGGGACCGGCATCGGACAGTTAAGGTTAGTGGCAGAGGTGATGATGATTGTGGTAGTAGAGGGGTGTAAAATGAAGACCTTACGCCCAGAGGACACAGACACGCGCGCGCGTGCGCACACACACACATTGCAGCGGCGGTAAATACAACACGTTGCCCACTCTACTGTAATTTGCGTGATGATCCCAGATGATCTCATAGACTCTGACTCACTGGTTTTGGCTCTCAGCAGTCAACACCGCCGTCGCATGACTCTGAGCCGTCTTTCCGGGAAGCTCATTACTGCACGGACATAACAGCCATGTACTGTAGCTCGCGTCTTACAGTGGAATGGACATAATCTCATTCCAAATGGTGACGCATTTAAATTAAAAAAAACTAAAAAAAAAAACCCACACCAATTATTCTTGGCAGGAGACAAATAAGCAGTCGTAGATATCAGCAATTCTGAAGCTTTTTTTTTTTTTTTTATCATCAGCACCTGCTCTTTGGAATCCCATGACAAAACAATCCCTGTTCTATTATTATATTATTTATTAATTATGGGTTACCTTTTCACCGGCATCGGATGGTTTGTTTCTTGTCCTCAGGATTTCAATTTTTTTTTATTTTTTTTTTTTTAATGAAACTCAGTCAAGAGGTGAAGTCCAATTAAGTTTGGAGGAGAGATGCATTAATAACAGTGGGGGGAAAAAACATTTCTTTAAATTGGGCTTTACCAAGGTACCTTGGGTGATTTATTAACTGATTTACTGTATGTTGTATCTTGAACAACACTGACTGAAATTCCTTGAGTGGCTCAGGAATAATTGAAAATTGAACATGAACTATTATTTCCAAATTTAAGAACAACATTTTGGTGTCCTTCTTTACAGAATTAAGACTTTTATATAATCCCAACTCCAGATAACTTTGCCTTATTTGCCAAATATGTTCTAATAGCATACATTAGTATACAATTAACTACTATTATTAGTAGTGCATAAGTCCATGTGTATTAACAGAGCGGTGTCATCGCGCAGCAGTCACTCCTCTGCACTCGCGCATCACATTTCACAGCCGATCGACTGTCATGTGGAACACGCTGATGTCCCGTCCACATCAAGTACATCAGAGCCGAGTGGTTCATTAGCACTGAGGTTCATAGACTCTAATTAATGAGCCAACTGTGAAACTGTGAGCAGGCGACCAGCTGTTGACACTAAAACGGGGTTGTTGCCGGAAAAAAAAAACACACAAAAAAAAAAACAATCTTTGCCTCGCATTCCTTCCCCGTGCTGTCTTTCACTCCACTTTGACTGCTAGTTCCTAACTCATCCTCGGAGCCATTTTTTTTGACAGCTGGATCAATATGTATTCGGTGACCTGACCCCCTTCTCTCTGCTGAGCAGAGGAAATCTAACATCTATGGAGTGTTTCATCTGTGCTGAGCCGTGCCCTTTGACCCCCCCGGGTGCAGCAAAGGCCCCTGCGCTCCAGAGGTCACAGAGCCGCACGGCAGAAAGCACCGACCAGAAGTTGTTGCACACTTGTCACAATGTTGGTGGCAACTGACACCTCCCTCTCTTCCTCTCTTGTCCTCTGGCTTTCGGACGGTCGGAAACGTGTGTGCGCGTGCGTGGGAAGCCGTTTTTCAGGGGGATTAAAATGTTTAATATGCAACATTTCTGCATTTCAAATGTCCAAACGTCTCTGTTTTGGCATGTTAACTCCGTATGTCTGCAATGTTCAAAATCATTACAATTAAGAAAATGAAGGAGAAATTGGAAAATGGATGGTTATGTCAGTCTACAAATACAATTTTGCTGGTTGCATCCAGACAAAAAACCAAAATGCATAAAATTACAAGATGGAGATTAATTTGGGGGGAATACTGCTGAATGCTTAGATCAGTTTTTTTGGTCAGTTTGATTTGGTCGAGATTGATACGATCGGTGGACCTTCGTCTTGCGCTGTAACTCTTTATTCCTCTTGTGTCTGGAGCCTCGGCAGCACAGCAGCCATTTATGTCTCCTACTTTGGCCTCATCTCTCAGCTCTGTCATCCAAATTGAGATCGCAGCACAGAGGAGGACAAGACAGGATCAACAATGGAAAGAGTACAAATAATATTTCCCTCGCACATCATCTATCTGACAGAAGTCAGAAAACGGAGAAGAGGAAAGGGAGAAAAAAGGAGGAAAAATCTCAGCCTGCCCGCCAATCTTTCATTCGCTCAGCGCTCATCCATCCTGAGTGCGCCTCTTAATTTGGTCCTGCCTCAGACTGGGCAACAGAGACCTTCAGCCATTGGAAACAAATGATCCGGGCAGAGGCAACAACTCACGGCCAGTGGTGCAAAATTCAGCTGCTGGAGTTTTAACTCTTTATAATATTTTGCAAAAAAAGTTGCCTTGATTTTGCACAGCAGTATAATAACAAAAAAACCAAAAAAAACCCACAGGTTTCTTGTTCCTCAATCAATTTTCCCATCTGAAATAAGTATCTGATTAGCAAATCTGGCTGACAATCACTCCACGGGTTATTTGGAAAATAAAAACTCTACAAATAAATCCATATTTTTCCAAGAAACTCATTTCAAAATGAGTACATAAACACGAGTTGCATAAACATAAGGCAAAAAAATATTAAAGCTGAAGCTTTTATTATTACAAGAGGACCAACTTAGAAACGAATTAACTAATGTGACTGGCTGCACCCTGCTGCCTTCAGTGAAGTTGGGTCCCCCCCCCAAAAAATAAAAAAAAACGGATAGAATGGGAATGTTGCACCTCTGCTACTTGTGGTTCAGTTAGCCAATGAAATGCTTCTCAGTACTGTAAAAAATTGGCGGGTTAAGACACTGCAGCCAATACAGAGGAAGCTCGTCATCTCACAATTTTGGCTGTTACGCTGCTGCGTCGTCATGTAGAAGATGTGATTATTATCCCTGTTGCATAAAGGAACGCCGGAACATCAGGATTGCTGCTCTGGCATCAGCGGATGTAGTCGCATGTCTCTGAAATGAAACAACGCAGATCGGTGCACCTCTATATCCGCCCACACATGCTTGCTGGAGGCCACAGCTGTAATTACACTCATTTTTTTTAACCGATTTTCATCGTATTCATTCTGAATAAAGAGCAAAAATGCATTAAGATAACATTTTGCAGGCCGGCAAAGCTTAAAAGATGACATATTGCCCACAATTCAAAGGGGGCGACTGAAGATTTTCAAATATGGTCCCGAAGTACTGTAAGAGGTTTACTTACTTAGCTTTTGAAATAGGATGCAAGCTGTTTCAGGGGGGAGAGGACAGCAATGCATGATGGTCCGAGCTGATGTCTGCAAGGTGCGCGCTTCCGCCGCGTGGCGTTTTCATCTGCCTCACAACAGTTTAGAGGAGCATTACGCAGAGGTCATGAATGTGACATCACAGTGGGCAGAAGCCACCCTGTTTACAGCCACTGCAGAGGGGCAACGTTCGCACGGATGCCAAGGAAACACACACACACACACACATGCACACACACACACACATCTGTCTCAGAGTGACAGATTGGGCTTTTTTTTTTTTAAACTCTGGTGGAAATTTTGACAGAAATCTATATATGACCGTCGACTGCCGCTTACGATTCAGCTGAGGGACCAAGAGCGATCCGATTGTGGTAAAGCCAACATGATTCGGCCGATGATGGACACACAGGAAGACGGGCGGAGAAAGGGCCCACAGTCCGGCTCCGTGTACAGTAACTTCTGTGTATTGTCGCCGAGCGCCAGGGTGGCCACATGGTGACATTTGTGACGAGGGCTGTCAGGCTAATTTTACAGCGAAACCAGAACCCTCGTGTTATCCTCATGTGAGGGCTGAGTAATGGGCCAAGAACACACGCAGGAGCTGATGCCACGCTGACACACACACACACGCACACACACGTACAATGAAAGTAGTAAAAAAAAAAAAAAAAATCAACAAGGGTTCACATGAGAGCAGAACAACAGAGTGCACAGGTTATAATCTCCTGGGATTATAGCGCTGTAGATTATTATATGTGTTGTATACAAGACTGAGCGCAGTGCATTGTGAACTTTAGAGGCTCTAAGGTGCCAGACACTGACCGCTGTGGGAACACTTGTCCCAGTGGACATTTCCAGAGCTTCTATTGGCCGTGAAGGCAGAGCTGGACGGTCAGTCCACCGGTGACTTTTTCCAGACTGAAATATCTCCGCAACTGTTGGATACTTTCCACAAGACATTGTGATTTTCCACTTTTCTCTCGACACCACCAGCAGTTCAAACAATAAATAAATCCCACAAGCACTTTGGATAGATGATAGGATCGACCCATTGCACGGGTGTGATGACTTGAGGAAAGCGGCGATGACTCAGAAGATCGGCCAGGACTTCAGTCCGTAAATCCAAAGCTTAACTCTGAAATAAGGTTCATACACACGTAGGACAAAGCAGGCAAAACTTTTTAAGCCCAAATATGATCCAAAAAGCCCCAAAAAACAGGAACGGGAAAATATACACAGGAAGCAAAAGGAAATGTTTCAGGGTGAGTCGGTAAAAATGAGCACGAAACTTCATACACCGATCAGCCATAACATTATGACCACTGCATGTATCCCATAGAATATAATGAAACAGCCCTGCAGTAAATTCTCCCTTCAGGAGGAGTTTTATTTAGATTTTTTTTTTTAATCTGAGGTGTTGACATGTGTTAATGATTGTTATTGGGACCGTAATTCCTGATGCTGTTGAACTGTACTGGCTTATACTGAGGGGTGTCCCTAATATTTTTGTCCTCCCACTCATGCGCGCATTCGGGTGACAAAAGCTTGGCAGTCGGGCAGAACTAAGACACAAACAGCAGCGCACAGACTTCAAACTCGAACGGGAAATTGAACTGAAAGGTCCAAAACAACAAAAAGTCGAGGACGGGATCATGAGAGCCGGGAGAGAATGAATCTTTTCATTTGGCGACATTTCCGCGAGCGTTTGACATTTTTGATTTGACATGAAATCTCTCAACAACTGGTCACCGGGTGCGCATGAGATTCGTCCCAGACGTCCGTGGTCCCCAGTTAATGGACCGTGAAACACCTTGATGTCTCTGTGACCTTTTGAGCTTTTAATCTCCCATCTTTTTATTTGTCCAAATCTGGATAATGACCAAATACATGCAGGGGCAACAGCACTACCATCAGTTTGGGCCGCACTATGTCTTCAGCAGTAGAAAAATAAATGGTTTATATCACATCGTAATTATATAGGTATACGTCTTTATAGATGTATTTGCTATGCAATCCATAACCCCTCTTGCTGGTGTCAATAAACTGAGTATGGAATGTAAGCAGGAAATGATTACCGTAAAAGAACTGTGGTAACTAGATAGAATATTAACTGTCCTCAACCTTAAAAGATTTTGAGTTAAAGTGTGTCCTTTTTTTTTCTCAACCTCTCATCTCTTATTTTATATGTTCTTTAAAAGACATCAAATTGCATTCAATGGCATCTCTGTTCCCCTCCAAATCGAATGCCAGCTTAACCTTGCGGCCGGCTACGTGCACTTTTTCGGTCCAAAGAGGGCCGCATACACAGAAAAACAAGGTCTTCTGGATCTTTAATGTCTTTGCAGACTTTTATAGCTGTTATTTGATTTATTTGGAGCATAAATTTAATGCGTTATTCCCAAACGCCACTGATCTGCAAACACAACCGGCCGCCCGTCACGTGAGCCGCCACTGGCCCGGCTCACCTCTCTGATGTCGCGGTGGCGCGGCAGCCGGGATAATTAGATTGCGCCCCCCCTCCCCCATCCCCCGAGTTCTGTTTGGAACTGCCGCAGCGGCAGGACGAGGAATCTCTGTCAGATGACTTTGGTTTGAGACAAATACAATTTAAGGCAACTGGAAGTGCCTTTGAAGTAAATGAAATGTTTACAGAGCGATTAATGTGGTGAATTGGGAGGAATCTCTGGACAATAACCGAGGGTCATGGACGTTTGAGCAGCTGGTTCCGCCGGTTTGCGAGAGGAGCGTGCAGCAGCTCCGGCGACGTGTCCACCTGAGGACCTTCTCCGAGGCTCCACGGCCACCGCAGCTAACCCGGTTCTGTTGGATCGGTTGCAATGAGGTAACGCGTAAGTCCGACGCCACCGCAGGTTCGCTCGCAAACAGCGTCTCATTCAGTTTCTTTCCCCTTTTTTTTTTTCTTTCTTTATGCCTAATAAAACTGTTTTTGCATGACTAATGAAAACAAAAAAATTGTGATTACGCTCGCAACGGCCGCCACAACACAAATCATGAAACCCGCTGACGCGTGTGCGTGTGATGAACCGAAAATGTGCTGCGCCGGCAAGGAGATGAGGCTGCCGATATGGCCTGAGAAACCTCTTCACATGTGAAACAAATAAGTTCATATTTCAATACAGAACTGCTCAGTTGTCCCCAGGACCGCTGGTTGGGTCGAATCTGATTTCGTCCCTTTATCATTCATTGTTAATTGTTTGCTGTGGATAGAGAGCTCTCTTAGTTTCCCTCGCTTTCTATTCATTTGACATTCCTGATGGGGAAAATCCAGAATTCCTAATAGAGCGCAAAACATTACATATGCGGGGAGAAATTTTGGATGGCTGGCAGCCACAGTCTCGCTCTGTCCTCCGCGCCGAGAAGCCCCGAACAGACGGCCTCGCTTGCCAGAGAGCGCCAAGAAGAAATGACATATGCTGCGAAACTTGAAATGTTTGTAACTTCCTCAATATTATCCTTGACTGGGCTCGCTTTGTTTCAAATGTGTGTCCAAACCATGTACACAGATGAATGACCCAGCAAAGGAATTCCTGCTGCCGCTCAATGAAACGGCTCATGCAGGGCAAATTTAATATGTGATTTCGCCGAGACAATGCCGGGGTTTGAGCAGATGTGCCATGCCCCGGAGCAGGGTGATGAAGAAGAGCAACACGGAGGAGAATGGGGCCTTTGTTGGCTCCCAAAAGTTTGAAGGCCCCTCGCAGGATGCAGCAAAACCTGACCCAGGAGGACCAGTCCCTCTAGGGGGTGAAATCCGAAGAGTAATCATTGCATAAGTGCAACAGATATTTAGTAGCCGAGCGACTGGAAAAAAGTAGATTTACACTGCACTATAATTCCTCCCCCTGTTAGAAAATTCATGGAAAAATCTCCCCTGAAGAACGGCATGATGGGAAAGGGATATGTGGTGGGCCTTTGCGAGCAGCTAATGCTGTGGTCGGTGTCCAGAATGAGAGAAGGCGTCGCATACGAGTCCACGTCTGTGTGGCTCGTACATATCATCATTACTATTTCATGCCTGTGATATTAGAATTTGCGGCGAGACACAGAAATGAGAATGGGGGGGGGGGGCCGTTCGTCATTTTCTGCAGAACGAAGTCAAAGGGGACGACGAAGCCGCTCGGTGGCCGAGCGACGCGGAAGAGCAAAACAACGTTTGCGGAATATTTCAAACTCATCGTCTTCAGCGCAAACTGGTTCGCCTCGGAGCAACGCTCCGGGCCACTTGGAGACGCGACAGCGCGGAGAGACGGACGCGGCGTGAGCGGCGATGGTCGATGTGGCGCAGACGGAGGTCGCGAGATCGCCGCCCAGCAGGGTGCTGAGTGCACTGGGGGGGGAGGGGTTCTGCCTTGTTGCTTCCAAGAACCGGCAGAACATGAAGAATCGGAGCCGTCCACGACGCGGTTTGCATCCCCTTCACTTGACCGGCTTTGTGGGCACCCTTTGGTTCAACTGCCGTCACCCACAATGCAACGGGAAGGGGGCGCTGCTCTGGGCCTGGACAGAATAACCAACTGATTCCCTGATTGCATTTTCGCAGATTAAGCTCTTTTGTAAACATTTGATAACATTCAAAGAAGGCGTAAGGCTTTCCCAAATGACATTAGCCCCGCTAACAGGAGTCATCTGACACAAATACCTCTAATTTCTAGTATACATTGTTTTCATGCAGAATTCTAACATGATAATCGGATTTGCTGTTCTGAGCCGCTTTCTCAAGTTCTGTCACATGGCGCAATTAGCCACTTAGCGTCCCCCTTTGGTTCTGGAGTTGCGACATTAAAGGCCAAGAAGAAGAAGAAGAAGAAACGGGCCAAAAAAACTATTAACCGCAGCACTTTGATGATTCGGTAACATGTTTAGATGACACATGGGCCCCGACTCCGACCGGACGCGGAGCCACTGGCTGCAGGGAGAAACCAAGCCCAGACGTGGGAGCTCGCAAACATTTAGAGATCGTCTCGCGGTTTATTTAACGACTTTTCGTATTTGCACAGAAATTTGTTGCAGTTCAACTGGCCCGGCAGCCCCAACAACGTCTCACCTTATTTTGACGCCGCTCGGGGGGGGGAAGCGGCGGGGAGCCGCGATAATAAACAGAATCACAAAATGTTCCAGACCGTGCGACGTTTTAATCAGTTGATGTCGAAGCCGTCAGCGCACAAGAAACACTTTTCACGCCGCTTGTTACGCCCGGATCACAATCCGCTAAAAGTACATTTCTGAACATGCCCGAGGCTGCCAAAGATCAGTATGACTAACTACATTCATATCCTGATATCCAAGTTCACTGATAGTTAGTTTTTTTTTATCCTTTTATGTGTCACAAATACATAATCTTCTTCGGGATTTAAAAAAAAAAAAAAAAAACCTGCCTGCAGCCGTTATGAAAACAACATTGGGAGTGTTCGCAGGGCAGAGTCACGAAAGATGATGCGAGAGCGTGTGTGTGTGTGTGTGTGTGTGTGTGTGTGTGTGTGTGTGTGTTTTGAACCTGCACTGTAGAGGAAATCAGTCCAAGGTTGCCAGTTACTAGATCTTAACATCTTTAGAAGGGACATCCACACTAAATTAAGCACTGGCTGCAGCACCAAATCTGTGCGCGTGTGCGTGCGTGCGTGCGTGCGTGCGTGTGTGTGTGTGTGTGTGTGTGTGTGTGTGCGTGCGTGCGCGTGCGTGTGTGTGTGCCTGCGCGTGCACCGTGCCAATGTTGAGTTGACCGAGTGACCAGCAGAATGATATTCAATGAGAGCGGCTGCCAGGTGTCATTACACTTCCCCTTCCTGCAGACAGGAGCAGTCGCTCGTGGGACCATCACCCGTTTCCAGGATCACCACGTTGCCCTTTTTTTTTTTTTTTTTTCCTTCCATAAGTCTCTCTTCTTGTTGCTTGTAATTTATGGTAA
>CAAKHG010007702.1:1514-14439 GCA_901007715.1 Dactylopterus volitans
TCAGCTATCATAGAAAAATGCAACAATTACCACACCGTCTGAAATAAAGCTTGCTTTCTTATGAATGCTGCTCATCTCAGGGTTCCTGAAATGAAGTCCTTTTATTGCAGGTTAACGGCCTCGTGAAGCAGTTGAATTTGTGACTCATGAGATCACAATTGCGCCCTGTGTTTATGGACCGTCTGGCAAGTCAGGTCATCAATTTACGTAATTGGGTTTGATTTAAAAAAACAAACAAAAAAAAACAAAAAACAAAACAAAAAAACAAAGGTCTGGTCACTCACATGTGCTGATGTGATGTTAGCAACTCTTTAAACAGCAATTTGTTTTTGGGGCGCTCAGTTCAAACAGTCAGCTGTGGAACGTCAACTAACAATGCTTTTGCCATGTAATGTTTGATTGATGCTCCTGAAAATACATGGCAGATGTGTGCGTTTTCCCTGAAACCAAATTGGGTTTATTCACTGTTGTTCCTCGAGATTTGATGGAACATTAATGCCAAGTCCTCGCAATGATGAATAAGGAAAATGTTTGCATCGTTTTGTCATCAAAGAGTGGGGGAGTGCCAACAATGTGACCACATAAACAGATTTTCAAACAGAACAATTACATCTGTTGAATATCTTAGTCATATTTTTTTGTAATGTAATTATTACACTGGCACAAGAATATATTATTGCATGCTGGGATCAATCAACCTATCGACCAATCTATCAGTTAATCAGAGTTTATTTAAATAGCCCTTTTCATACAAAAGAGATCAAGAGTAAAATGAAATAAAATAAAAGATCCCATCTCATCCATGGGAAATGAGATGGGAGATCTTATTAGGTAGGTGTACCTAATAAAGTGGTCTGTGAGTGTGCATGTAATACCTGGTCGCGTTGTAGGAGTAAAACGGACGCTGAATAGTTTAGACAGGATCTATTGAATGTGGAATGTTAATGGCTGATATGAGCGGAGCATTTCTGATCTCTCAGCTCCATCACTGAAGTATTTGCATCACAATAATGTTTTTTTTTTCTTTTTTATTATTTCACTTTGCCAACACTTTGCTAACCCATTTGAATGTGAAGAATTACCACTGAAACAGCTGGCTATAAACCTCCCCTGCAGTAGCTCATTCACTCTGCAGCCTGATTGCTTTTGGTTGTTGGCCAGTGAGTCATTGATTTGTTCGGTTTGAACACACAGTGTGTATGGTAAATAAAAGGATATCCAATAATACTGGATATTCAGTCATCTCGGAGGATATACAGCACACTTCACACCTCTCATATTATCTTCAGTATTGTCTCCTCTCTCCATGTTTTCCATCTCTAGTTTCTCCATGGATGAG
Source organism: Dactylopterus volitans (assembly GCA_901007715.1). Classification (NCBI taxonomy): domain Eukaryota; kingdom Metazoa; phylum Chordata; class Actinopteri; order Syngnathiformes; family Dactylopteridae; genus Dactylopterus; species Dactylopterus volitans. The sequence continues at coordinate 2,854 of CAAKHG010007702.1, forward strand.
TAGGAGGAACCTTTTACCTTCAACTGGGCATATGTAACATGCCCTTTTTACTGTTCTTTCCATCATTTCATGACATGCCAAGACATTAAAGTGCGAGGTGATTCCGAACGTGTTATCTGTGGCGCGAGCACTTATGAATGAGGAGGCTTCTCTGGAACTGCCTGATGGTCAACCTCATCTCGGTGTGTTTAAATGTCTCATCCTTTTGCGTTGTTGCTCGCTTATTAGGTGGTTAACGGAGCTTTACTGCCATATATTGACAGCTGAGTGGTGTGTGATTCATCTTCCCTCTGCCGTTTAGAAATAAAACCACATAAGTTTTACGTAACGAGATGAGGGTTAGAATTTGACATTTGGATGGTCACCTACAAATCGCAGAAATGTGGCTTGTTTTACCACTAAGTATATACAGTGCACATTTGAAGGTGACGGAGCCGAAGATGTGCAGTCCCATAGGGCCTCTGTGGGAAAGAAAAATACTCCAACAATATTTACAGAGGAGAATGTCTTACTTCTAAAGAATGCTATTTTGCTTTGGCATATATTATAGCCCGTATATAACATACTATATAATAATGCAGAACAAAAGAAGGACATACTGTACGTGACTTGAATTGCTGAATCGTGGAATTTACACAGCCATTCAATATCTTTTATGTATAAATGCATTATATTTTTTCGTTATATTCTCACTCTAACTCTTAAAAAACAAGCAACAGAGAGCCTCATAGATAGCAGAGGAAGCATAGAACAAGATGAGCCTGGCGCCGGAAACATACGGATACCTCACTTCTCACTTTGCATGTGCTTTATGATAAGTGCACCTGCTTAGTTGGAGGTCTGGCATGCACCTTCACCACTAATTTGATGAAAAGAAAAAAAAAAGGGGAAGAAAGCAGGAAGTCGGCTTCGACATCAGCAGGCATCATGCGAAAAAAAAAAGAAAAAAGAGTCCAGTTCAGTGTTGATGGATTTCGATCAGTGGCACTCAAGGTTATCATGACAAGTGGGCATATACATTAATAACCCTGATGAGGAGCTGGAGCTGTCCTTTTTGTCCCTAAACGCTCATGTGTGGTGGCAGGTCTTTCTCCCCAAAATGTTCCCATACAGCTAAACAGCACTCAGGATTGTATATCGAGCGCAGCATATTAAAAAAAGAGCGGGTGAAACGTTAGCTTTGTGATGAGTGACGTTGGGGCGGCGGTTTGGCAAGGAAGCGCCACGCTGTTAGGTAAGAGACAAGAGTTTGACCCCTTTTTTGCAAGCGGTTATTTTTACATTCACATGAGTGTCTGACCCGAGCCACTTCTTGCTATAGTAACCATGGCAACCAGGTCCACCAAACCTTAATGAATTCAGAAATTACGAGCCAAACAGCGATCTTCCCCATAATCACTGTGTCCGTGTGCCTCGGGAACGTCATTTTGTCAAGTTGGAAAACTTTTTTTGGTGTCACGAATGGCATCAACAGACAGAACGTGGCCACAAACCAGCGTCTCTCAGTATGTTCCATACAAATCGTGAGGGAGCATTATTAAGTGGTCCAACCAGTTCAGATCAAACCCTCACAGCATGCAAACTAAATGGAAAGACGACCTCCAGCAGTTTTAAATCCCTTCCAAAACCATCTTGGTGCTTCAATATATGTATATATATTCAGAAGTTTATCCTTTGGAAAAAAAAAAAAAAAATCCTCCATGGCTTTAAAAGAGCTTGGACGTAATTCTACACCTACAGTATTTCCTCATTTAGCATGAATATGCTAATATTTTCCTTGCTGCTGTCTCCGCTCACCGGCACTCACCTGCACTGCAGCGCTCTTCTTATTGGCTAATAAGAATGTTGGTAGCAAGCATCTCCTCCTGTCATCAATTAATCACGAGTGGTTCCTTATTTCTTTGACGGAGAAGTCCTGGGATGCTGGAAATGATTTTCCGATCACTGGTCTTTGGGTCACTGCACATCCGAAGCAGAGCTCGCCAGCAATGGCAGGGACAGCTTATTTCACGCATTTTGCACATGTATTGTAACACATATTAAAAACATCACATGGACGTGTAAACGTGGTTGAAAACTTGTTAGCAGGACGTTAACAAAGCCAAACATTCCGCGGTTTGATTGGCCGGCGGTCTCGAACCATCCATTCATCTGGGTTTTGAACGGAGCGATTAGCCGTCACACAGGCTCGCCATCCCGGTTTGAATATTCTGACAAAACTTTCAAAATAAATCCCGAATGTGCTCGAGCTGTGCCAAATAAAACAGGGCACTTTTCAGAGTACTTTTGTCACATCTCTCGGGTGTGTTGGGGGATGACGCGTTGGAGTCTGGTTGTCACATGTTTGTCACACAGTTCTGAAAATGCGACAATCCCTTGGAACACATTGCCCAAACATCTGAACTTTTTTTTTTCTTCTCTTTTACTTCAAAATAACACAAAGGGGAAAAAAAATGCATATCCTTTCAATGAACTGAGAGATTATTCACTCACATGGGTAGACTGCATGCATGTTTTTTTTATTGCCATTGTTGTTGTCATTATGAGTTTTAGTATTATCATGTGCTGTCGATTGTGCTTTTATTAAATATTTAGTGACAGGGGATAAATACAGTCCATTTAATCTTTTTTTACATATTTGTATTTAATTCAGATCAGCTTTATTTCACTTTCACATTAAAACATATTTTTCATCCTTATCAGCGTCAAAAAGGCCTAATTGTAGCCAGTGTGATTTGATGTTGTAAGAGAATAATACATGAAGTCCAGCGGCTGTGAGCACAATTTTATAGGCACAGTGAAAATAGAAATGGAGAACCACGGCCTCACATTATGTATAAATGCATATCTGTAGAGAAGATTCATGCTCTAATATTATATCAACAATGGATGTTGCACTTCTGGGTCCATTTTATTGTTTTATAGTTTATTATTCATGCAAGTAGCAGGGATCGCTTACACAATGTGACACGATTCTGCAATAAGAGAGCACGTCTACCAAAGTGTCTGGAGCAATTATTATTCAACAGGTCAGTTTATTACAGAGGTCAAGACAACAAATGTGACAGATTTGATCTACATGGAGCAGGAGCAGCACGAGAGTTTTACGCAATATCAATTAAACAGTGTCCAATCAAGCAGGAAGAAAATTAAATAAATAAATGCAATTAATTAACATCTGGCATTTGAGCACAAAATTTAAAAAAAAACTATGAAATATCTGAGACATGTCCTTTCGGAGTGGATGTATTCAGTTCAGGCCCGGAAATCATCGGCTCCATTTCAAGCCGACTTCACTCTTTCATACTGCAGTTCATGATTCATGCGACATCAAGGTGTTTAGGAGGCCCAGAAGAGATCGCGGCTGGCGCTTCCTACGACAGCTGATGAAAGTCCCTTAAATAAATATTGAAACGTCTTCAAGACCGAAACGGCAACTCACTGCGACAAAACTTGCAAAAACATGTCAAGGGCTCCGCCGGATTTTTTTTTTTTTTGTTCTCCCCGCAAAACAGTTTTGACTTAATAACAGTGGTTATTTAGTTAAGAGGAGATCAAGATGAAAGCGTTATAGCGCTGGGTGCAACGTTACAAGGCTGGGAGAATCATTAGAACATCTAACGGCGGGGATCCCCCAGCGTCGAGGTGCTGGCGGTGGAGGAACAGAAGTGTGGAAGAGGGAACCTGGGGAACCGCTGGAGCTGTCCTGGGCAAAAGGTGGAGATGGGGAGGAGGCGAGTTGAGCGGGTAGAAGATGTGAAAGGCAGAGTAGCGGAGATACAGATTATCCAGAAGCTGATTGGCCCGCCGTATGTGGGCAACAGTGGAACTGGACGGAGACAGTGACGTCGGACTGGAGAATGGAAGAATTTGACACCGTGGGAAAGCAGAAATGATGAAATGAGTGTGAGGTGCGGCAGACGCCCCCGAGCGCCGATAGAGGGGAGGAATCGTCCTTCTTGAACTTTTGCATATTGCTTCGTATAACCTGCATATAAAGTGTTGGATTATAAATTCTATTTATCCACCCAGGCTCATGACAAAGAGCTAAAAAGCCTCTTCACATAAAAATGACTGCCTTTCAGTGAGTGCAAGCAAATCTCTCCAACATAAGAACATTGGTTCAACCTAAAGGTTGCATAGATTTGTGGGTTATTAATCAGTTATAAGCTATCAGAAACGGTCAACAATAAGAAACATTACCTTTAGATGATATTAAACTTTTTTTGCGAAGGGAAATGAAAGCCGACTAACTGATCCAGCCCATATCTGTCTCAAATTAATTCCCATAAAATATATTAAATCATTAATTTGGAAATCTGATTAAAAATCAAACAAACAACTACGACTAAAATCATCAAAATAACTATAAAGTTTAAAGTTATGAAGTTGTAGCTAGAAGAGGTTTAAGGTCTAATATCCGGTGTTTATTTAGAGCAAAAAAAAACAAAAACAAAAAAACAAAAAACATAAAATATGTTCCGGTTACCTAACTCAACACAAAAGAAAGAGTGTGTATGATTTGTGTGTTCGAGCGATGATATGTGCGTCCGTGCGTGTGTGTGCGAGAGCACCATGTGTACGTGCGTTCCGTGGACACACGAGCGGTCAGACACGGCAGATTTGACTTGTTTACAGCGTCTGTTCATGATAAAGCCTATTCACAGCGGTGGTGTGTGATTATTGGAGATGCGGGTTAATATAGAGGAGGGGGAGGCTTAGCTAACAGGATGAGACTCGTCAACTCATACTCTGAAATCACCTCGGCAATCAACTATAAAATAGAACAATATATGTATATATATATATATCCAGCATGCATGCAAAATATATACTTTCCTGTGCTTTGCCAATTATCCAACCAGGCTATGATATTCTAACTGTGTGGCCTAGTTATCAGTTTGTGAGAGGAGACGAGTTTGTATATTTCATTGCGTTTTTGTTTTTTTCTGTGGGGGCATATTTTGGTTTGTCCCGACGTTTCCGTTCTTTTGTTTTTGTACCACAGCGAACTGTTCATCACTCTATTAATCAAGTTGTTCGCCAATTCATTTATGAGCTTTTGAGCACACAAGGTAGAAGCCAAAGTTGCCCTCCGAATCGCCCGTCCACATTTATCTGCACGGCTCAGCCTCGCATCTCATTGGTTACCCAACTTAGCTTTATCTATTCCGCCGGTAAGCATTTACACCTGTCAGCTTAATCAGATAGGCCCTTTCTTAATAAATTACTTACATTTATTTTGAGTTTTATTTACCGATCCCTATTAGAAACACATGGAAGTGCCTCCAGCCTTGTCGTGCCACTGTCAGCATAGATTAACGATCAGAAACTTGAATTTTACATTTCAAATTGCCATCAAATTGCCAAACTCACAGACGGAGGCTCCGGCGTTATAAAACTGTACATTAAGATTCCCATCATGCTTTCATATCACATATGCACTCGGGTTGTTATGCGCAGTGAATATATAAGTAGTAGTTTTGATGAGTTTTACATCTTACACTTAGGCTCCTTTTAGACAGTCATAAATGTTAATAACTGTCGAGTAAGATGAATGAGCAGCGAGCGGTAGCTGGCCAAATATTGAGCCCACACTGATGCGTGAAAACTGTGTTGCGACGTGCCGTTAACTGTTTATTAACAACTTTTGAACTGTTAGCAACCTAATTGTCGTAGATGCCTAAACGCTTGAGCCATTTTTGATTTACTGCACTATGTGCTTCTTTTGTGCCGTCCAATCTCTTAAAGGGGCAACGCATATGGGAGGGTTCCTAAGGGACGCTATCAACAGATGTGGATGAACGTCCCTCGAGGAACACTTTAATTTATGGCTCCTGAGCCATAATATTACATTAGAAATATACATATAACTAATCGGCCCATGCAGTTGACTACTATCTTAATGGGCTGCACACGCTGCACAACAGCTGGAGAAAGTTATTTATAGGCCTGAAAAATATGAGTCACCGTTTGACAGTCCAAGACAAGTCGAACCTGGAACAATAACACTGTTTGACAACCGTGCCGCTGACTATAATGAGGTGTGTTCCACATAAACAACAACCAGCGGGCATAGAAAGATGAGATGGACCGGTTAAGTAAAGAACTCTGCGTTAACCGGCGGCGGCGTCTCCAAAATGCTGTTGTCTGTTCCGCCAAATGCTGCATTTCACAGCCAGAGGAAAATGTATTTGCCACATGCTTATAAAGGCATTGTTTCCCAAGCCTTGCTAAATATGGGCAGAGGTGTGTATCGCCGCGCGAGCAAGGCTGCAGGTAGTCGTGCCGGCTTTCCGAAACGTGATGTTTGCCATGCGCGGCGCACGTGAATCACCGGGGAAGGAGTCACACCCGGGTGAATTAGCATTTGCTCGGGCTCATGTTTGCGGACGCCAAACAAACCAAAGTCCAATATGTGCTCTGCTTTTATTTATTTATTTATTTTTTTACCTCCAGTTTGGTGTCTAGTTGTCCCAAATTTCGGATGCCTCGCGGCGTTCGGCGCCGCGCGGGGGGCGGGGGGGGGTTATTCGCAGGAAACAGGCGATCGCTCGTGGCTGATGACATCACTTTTCGACGCGTTCGGCGACACAAAACTGCGCTTTTGCCGGCAGAATTCGCGCCACGTGATTAAAAAAAAAAAAAGACGGGAGATGCGCTGATTTGCCTTCAGTTGCACAATAACAAATCAAAGGAGCGCACAAAATGGTTTTTTTTACAGCAATCAGCGAACAATGAGCAAACCTGAAAGTCAAATTATCATAGGACTCGAGCACTGTAGTTACACAAATAAGGCAAACAAGTATAGACATCAGATTGGGTGTTTGGGGGGGAAAAGCAGGTTTTGATTATAGAATACATGACAAGGTAATTCCTCTTTTCAGCCACGGGGACGTCGAATTCCTCAGTCCCAAAAACAACACGAGATATCAACGTAAGATGACACTCATTTGACAGCGTGATTGGTGAAGAACACTTACCTGCGCTATTGTCGCGACGCTACCCACCCATGCGCAAGAGCAGAGCGGCGGCTTATACATTCATGAGGTAATTTGGTGTCAGGAGATCAATGCAGCATCTCAAACAAAGGTAACCTCATTCTCACGGCTGTCATCCTCGGTGACGGCTCTCGCGCACCATGTTTGTCAATTCCTGGAAGTCTCTGTTTTCCAGTTTTGAAGCGCTTACGCTCCGGTAGGCCACACAGGACTCCGGCGAAGGAACGGAACCAGTATGAAAAGTAATCCAAAAAGAGTTTTTAGTGTCGCAGTTTCAGTGGTGTTTAATAGTCCGCTTGTTCCATGGTATAACTCGGAATAGTGCTGTTGTACGGTGTGTGTTTTGATGTTTTAATAAAGAAAATATATCTATATATATGGAGAGAGAGAGAGAAAGGGAGAGTGATAGAGAGAGAGATTCATAAAAAAAAAATTATATATATTGAATACTCGGGGACCATAGACAAATTTCCATTTTATGGACAGTAGAGCTATCTTCCATTCCATTCTATTGCATGTTCCTTCCTTGTAGCACATTGGATTAGACTGCTTTCCAAATCCAGTGAGGCCTCCTCTAATATAATGTCAAATTGATCTGTCAGCTGGAGGCGCTCGGAATCTGGGACACTTTCTCAAACCCAAAGGCACGATTAGTGATTAAAATTGTACACCACATCAGCGGAGCAACCGGTGGCGGCTGCTGGTTCTAGGAAAGAAAGAAAAGAAAAAAAAAAAAAAAGAATAATTTGGGCTTCACTGGTCAATGCTTGTCACTGCTCCAGCGCTGTCCTACTTTTGTTCTATAAAAACGCAGCGCAGCAGGACCTCCGAACGCAGCACGACCCCGCTCGTGTGTCAGCCAGCAGATGGACTGCAAAACACTGCAAAACATCCTTAATTTGCAAAATAAGTGCCGTCATTCTCTTAAATCTTATCTTTCTGACACCATCTATGAATTTTAAATCTTTCTCCTCTGGCTATACACTGCGTGGCATTTGTCTTGTGAGAACGCAGCCAACAGATGAGGCGTGTTCATCATTTTAGGATGCACTTACTCGACACTCAGAGGAATTGTAGTCTTAAGTGTGAAGTGGCAATGTGACACATTTCCCACGAGCGCCTCGATATGGCCGTCAAAGGTAAAATAACGTGTATGTAGGTTTGACAAAGACATGAATCAACCGCCGTGTGCGTCCCACGAGCTTTCTCATGCTACTGTGAATTTCCGTTTTTTTTTTTTTTAATAGCCAGAGGGAGAAAGAACTTCCTGGACCTGAGAGATGATCGTTGAGAACGTATAGAGCGATGGATTCGAAGACGAGCCCTGGCACATTTATGCACACAGGGAGCGTCTGCAAATGATCTGTGGCATATGGGCAATTCCCCTTATGGCATTGATCATTTTCTAATCAGAGTAGGAGTGCCCTGTTGGGCCGCCGGGTCGGGGTGGATGTCATCCTCTTGCAGAGATGTCAAAGGTGACTGATGGTCATTTGTAAAAAAAAAAGCCCAAAACAGACAGGTGGGTGTAAGTATCAGGGTTTTTTTTATTGCGACAAGCTCAAGTGTTTATCGCACGTGTTTATTCTGTTATTTATTTGGATTCCCGTTAGCCACGTCAGCTACTCTTTCTGAGGTCCGCGTGTTTATTGGCAGGTAAATGTTAATCACAACTAATAATGATCGATTCCAAATTGCACTTTTATTAAAGGTGAATTAAGCCTAGAATTTAAAATGCATTCAATATTGGAATATTGGAGATTTCCCCACTGTGGGACTAATAAAGGTATATCTTATGTTATATTTAAAGATTAACAGTATGTCTTTGAATTACTTGATAAATCTCTATATTACTACTGCAAATGGGCCCTGCACTACTGCATACGGGTCCTCTACTACTGCATACAGGTCCTCCACCACTGCATATGGGTCCTTTCCTACTGCATACGGGTCCTCTACTACTGCATATGGGTCCTCCACTACTGCATATGGGTCCTTTCCTACTGCATACGGGTCCTCCACTACTGCATATGGGCCCTGCACTACTGCATACGGGTCCTCTACTACTGCATACGGGTCCTCCACTACTGCATATGGGCCCTTCTTACTGCATACGGGTCCTTTCCTACTGCATACGGGTTCTCTACTACTGCATATGGGTCCTTTCCTGGTCCTTTCCTACTGCATACGGGTCCTCTACTACTGCATATGGGTCCTTTCCTACTGCATACGGCTCCTCCACTACTGCATATGGGTCCTTTCCTACTGCATATGCGTGCTTTAGCCGTGTAAACGCAAATGCCAGCACCCTTTGTGATGTCTTTGGTCCTTTCCACTTTCACATGTAGATGCTTCTCAAAAACAGCGTGGATAAGTCGCTGAACTCCTTTTCCCCAGCGAGGCTCCGACGATGGGCACATCTGGATGATGACGTCGAATTTGCATTTGCATGTTCAACGTGTCACGCGGTGCCGTCGAACGACACATCGCTTGTCGTTGCTGTCGTCCGCAGGGAACCCCCAAAGTTTTCCCGCACAGCTGATTTTAAGAGAAGCAGGCGGGTCTTCCAGCTCTTGTGTGTCATGAGCTCTCCATAGTTACTCTTCTGCTGCATGTGCTTTTTTTTTCCATTTTGTGCATCTTCGTCTTCTGTTGTTTAATGGCAATTGGAAAATCACTTTTAAACGCATTGCCGCCACCTGGATTAGAATGTTGGTACTGCCATTTGTGACCTTCCCCCATCAGATGTATTGCGTTGCATGATTGTGTGTAGCGAACCGTGATGTCCATACCATGATGATTTGGTGCCAATAGACATACTGTTGCATCCCTAGCATATGTATTCATTCATTCATGCATTAAAGCTACATATTCACATGCAGTTCAAATGCACATACATTCTGTGCCTAAAATTGAATTGAATGAACATACATTGGGCCTTTAAAAGCTTGGTATGGACAAATTTTGTTCGTATATAATCAGTTAAAAAAAAAGACATTTATTTACCACAATTATTCCAAATTTTTGTCAGTTTTCCTTCATGGAACACATGGTTGGCTCATAAATCATACGCAGGCACACAAAACATTCCCTTATTCTCTGGGGAGTGTCACACTGTTAGAATGGAAAATGGCATTTTCGTCCTATAAAGACATGCCTCAAGGAGGAACAACACAGCTATTGTACATTCTACGACGAAGATGGAAACAGAATTTATTTAACATTTAAGTGTGTATAAATAGATACGCGGAAATGGTTTGTATTTTAAAGGGCCCTCTGTCACTGCAGTTGCTCGTTTAGCAACAGTGCTGCTGAAGTTGTTTTTTATTGCTTACCGGGGGAAAAAAAAAAAAATTAATTAGTTCTCCACACTCTTGTATTTTATACTGATTTCATTCAGATGAATTATAAAAGGTATCAGACTTAATGAAATATGTGTATTTTTGAGCAACATCAACATTAATTTAGTGCTCAACAGGGGAAAAAAAAAAACAACGCCAGTCCTTTGAGCCAGTTTTATTTATTCATTATTAGTATTCGTTTTTATTTCATCAGTTTTTCTCTCTGTGATATGTGATATGTGTCTATTGCAATTGATTAAGTTCGTAACTAAGCCGCCACATCAAACTTCTGCTCATAATGTAAATAATGTTGCCCACCATGGCTTTTTCCATTGTAACGTTCTATAAGCATAATACAGCTTTTAGGCAAGTCCGCAATACGAGACTCGACGATGTTTTATTCACTTAGAAAAAGTTATATCGCTAATTATTGTAATGTGATCCACAATTGAATAGATGGCCAAGTAGTAATGGAGCATAACTGGGTTTAGTTAATGTAATGTGGCTGCTGAATTCCAAATTGTAGTACCTATTCATTACTGGGAACATTATTGTTTAATGTACAGTAATGTGCTGAATTATAAATGTAGAGCAAAGTTTAAAAGTGCAAACATTTAAAGTGCACAGTGGAACAAAAAGAAAAAAAACAAAAAAGTACACTTGCCATTATATAAACGTCCCACAGTGCTTTGCAGGGCTTTGTGATGCAACACCACAGCTGTCAATAATAGATGAAACAATTTGACATGTAACAGTAGGAAAAATGCCCAGGTGTAATTAGCTAAATTAATGATGGATACATTTCAATTAGCTGCCTCTTATCCAGGTTCCTGCCTTTATTCACATCGTCACAGGCGACTGGGACGCTCGAATTACACCGAAGCCTTTGTTTATGTCATTTATAGCAGCTGTGATTTTACAATGACATTCCAAGTGCTTGTTGTGAAAAAGACCAATGGGAGAAATGACGGTGATTGGAGTGCGTATGAAATCTCGGCGTATGAAACCGCTGAGACTTTATTGCATCAAATAAATTAATGAAGTGAGGAGTCGTTTCATTTTGTATCGCTCTCACCGCCGTTGATTTGACATCGACAGGAAATCTTCGCCGCTCATCCGGTGGCTGCCGCTATTCAAACGTCGAATGGAAATGATTCAAAATGAAAGGGAACAACGCGGGGACCAAAAATAGGCCGCTCACCTCAGTCTGGGCTGGGGGGGGGGGGGGGGGGGGGCCGCCCCCC
>CAAKHG010007705.1:4417-14867 GCA_901007715.1 Dactylopterus volitans
AGTCATGTTAAGTTACTACTGTTGAAACCAAGATTTCCCCTCTCTCTTTTTTGGTTTCCTCTTATATATAGTCTTATATTTTGAATAACATAGAAAATTTAAAAAGCTGTCCACCATTTGGAGGGAAGAGGTGCTTTAACATTTGTTTAAAAATGTCTTTTTTTTCCTCTACGCTCTTTGACTGACAGCTATTATGGCTACACATTATTTACAATAGATTATACAAACACAGACGTGCAAAATCATTGAAACAAATAAATTCCGAATGAAACACCTTTTACGAGACATCGTCCATGCAACTGAGCCAGGGGCTGCAAATCAGACAGAACAGGAGCTGAGGTATAATTCCGACTCACTTGCGCCCATTTTCACCTCCCATTATCTGATTAGCCACCCATTTCTTCCCCATCAGTGCAGTGACCTGAATTAGGATGGTGATGAGGAGGAGGATAGTGATGGTCATCCGGGGTGGGGTCTGGTGAGAAGGCCAAACCATTTGGGGGTGGCGGAACCATAAATTAAGAGCAGCGGGAGAGAGGAGTGAGGGGGATTTATAAAGATGTTGCGCTCGCCCAGCCCACTTGTGGACACTGTGATGAATTCAAAAGCACATTGCCAAGGCAAACCACTTCATTACACCATGGCCCAGTGGTCATTAATCTCCCTGGGAGGCCAGCATCCTGGGGTTGTCAGACCAGAGAATTTATTCAGGCCTGGAGGTACCCATTTCATTAGCCATTCAATCTGCTCTGCCTTCATCTCTCTTACTTCATTCAACTCCGTTTTTACTTGTTATCAACTTAGTTCGGGATGTCTAATAAATAGTGGCTAAATTCCTCTATTTAGCTCCATAACTAATGCTTAAATTACTACAAATGGCACATTCACTGAATATTCTTCAAAATTACGGAACTTTGATTTATTTGATTTTTTTAATGCTGTATAATAGCAACAGAAGAGAAAAAAGGGAAACTGCTGCCACATTAGAAAAAGCATTGTATATAACTGTATATCAATATTTTATGGTCTGTACTTAGCATTTACATTCCATTAGGGATATTCTTAATGTTAAATGTATTCTTTAGACTCGACTACAACCATTTATCAACAAGCATGGTGGTGCATAAACAGCTGCATTTGTGCACCTGCACTGCTGCTCAAACACAGCAAGTCCAGCTGCAACACACTGCCTTGGATTCTCTATGAGGAGGAGGTGAGGCGAAGGTGAGACACAGAAGGGATTCCCAGAGGTAAACCCTAAACCACCGGCTACTCCAGCTTCTGTAATGGTGTCATTACTTGGGGCAAGTGCTGGTGGCTCAGCATGTTATGGGAGGGCCAACATCCAATGATTATTTATTAATGCTGGGACTCCTAATTCGACACACATGTAGGAAACAAGGCGAGTCAAAGCGGCATTGTATGGCACTGCCAATTCGTAAGAGCCCGATACAGCCACACAAAGACACACACTCGTGCATAATATTCTTGTCTGGTAACCACATAGTGACTGTTGTGCTCTCTCTCAAAACTCACATCCAGTTCAGGAAATATTCACATTACATACACCAGAGTGAATTCCTCCCATGTTGTGGGGTCTGTTACACTACCATCATGACAACCAAGCACCATCAGTATGTTCTCATGTGATCAGACCAGGCATCTAAGAATGTAGGGAAGTCTTCATCTTTCTATGCTCCCATGCTCTTCTCCCTGAAGAATTTAACCATATATATGTGTGGAATAATTTCATCAACCATGCGGTGTCCCAATGGACCCTTTCCACTTTAAACACTTAACAGGCTAAATAAATAATGATGGCTTGCGCACTGTGTGTGTTAACGTTAACGGCACCAGTCACTAGCCCCAGGTCCCACAGCAGCAGGAGTCCTTAAAGCGAATAATTTGCTTCCGTTAAGGCCACAACACTGTAGCCATTCGCCAAGCAGATTATGGGCCTTTAAGTAGCAGCCAGGCCTGAAATGTGACACTAGGGCTCATGGGCTGTCTGGGAGGCGGACAGACTCCTTAAAGAAGAAACAACGGGACAGAGACTAAGAGAGAGATGAGGGAGACATAAACACAACACGATGCAAGTTCAATACCTTGCATGGGTAATGCGTTTGCAGCGAAGAGAAGCAGACAAAAAAGTATGTAAATTACTACCAAGAGAAACACACAACACTCGTGAAACGTGTTTCACTGCTATGGTTTTTCAAAATAAGTTAAATGGGCAAAAATGGGAAAATTGACAATCAATTATACATTAATTATTCATCTTTTATATTGAAAATCCATATGGCAGTATTATGATAAAAAACATGACTTTCCACAAGGAAATCCTTATTCAAAAGGAAAATAAAATTGACCTCACTGCATGTGATGAAAAAACAAGCATGATGCCCATCTCTAGTCATCTGCAAACAAGGCAAGTCTACAATGACAACCCTCCAGCTCCCAAACACACAAAAACCCCTGCTCCCTGAGCGCTTCAGCCCTGCATGTTTAAGACGTTTCCTGCTCCATCACACCTGATTCAAATGACTGGGCTGTTATCAGGCTTCTACCAAGTTTCAGGATGAACACTGACGTTAGTAGCCCTCCAGGAGCAGGGTTGGTGACCTGTGTACTAGCAAACAATGTAGAGGCTACTAGTACTTCCTTTGGTCCACACACAACAAAACGTATCAAAAGTTTACAAAAAAAAATCAGTTGTACCATGTTCTTCTTCACTGAAAGATCCAGAAGTGATCAATCTGAAGGTTGTTTTTTTTTTTTATAGCCACATCTGTTGGACACAAGATGTCTCCTACTTCATTAAATACCTTCTGAGTTTATCTGCAGAAAAAGCTGCACGTTTCCACATCACACTCATGTAAAAAACCATGGATGGCTTCCAAACTTCCAATCATTTTTACTTTTACGTCCATGCCTATAACTAAATATACAGTAGATGTATAGTACACATGATTGTGAATATCTAGCATGAATACACAATTACTTCATTTTTGTTTGCAGTTGATTATGAATAACTGCAGTCCCTACAAACATTGATTTAGCCATTTCTCAGTCAGTCAGTGCTTTCTGTAAATTTGCAACCCCAACAATATTACCACCACACTTTACATACTGAATAAGAACCTTCAAAGAACCTTCTACAGTCGTTCTGCAATCATCATATAAATCAATAAACAGTTAATATTGACTGGACAAGAATAAGAGCATGTAATGTTCTGCCAATACTCTGCCAATACCAGAAATAGTCTGTAGGGAACTGAAGTGAAAAGTGCCTAGAGAGAGAGAGACAAAAGGAGAAAGAGAGCACGTGTGTGCGTGCACGCGTGTGCGAGGGAGAAAGAGAGAGAGAATTCTATCAACTGTGTGTGATTAAGGCTATTCAAAACCCTCATCCTTGGTTTGGAGCTTACAATGATAAGCTCATTACGATATCAGGATTAATTCAAACAGCTTCCAAGACCAATAAAAATAATCAATAACATAATTTCTGGATTCTTGTTCTTTTTTGCAAGCTCAACATATCCTGAATCAAGTTTGCATTCTTAATTACCCCAAACAGCACCATGCGCAAGTAAAACCCAGGAGAAGGCAAGCCGAGGCCATCAGTTGATCTATCATGCCATCTCCTCACTTAGGATGGGACAGAAACATCAAATCCCCCGAAAATGACAAATGAACATCAATATGTGGTCCCTGCCACCTTCAATGTGACAGTAAAAGCTGTATTGATTTCCCCTCAGATTAAGGATACTGCTGGGAGCAATTTAAAACATGCAAGATGAAGCATGCATAATCTCACATTTTGGGGGAGCACAAGTCTGGATCATGGAAATTTAAACACAACACTGGATGGGAGAACTGGCAGACAATGCATGAATCTCTGTATGAATGAATGGACGACTGGAAAGTCTATGAAATGTGATGAATAATGAAAATCGGTTTCCCAACGCATACGTCTGGTCAAAATGTGTGCATTTACAATAATATGAAAAAAGCAGCGAGTCTTGAGTGATCAGAACCTGACAGCATTTTTCTTGATGAATGATTTAATCAATTATCAAAATATTTGGACAGACAGATCGATAAAGTTATTGATTTCCACTTAACTAATACCGTTTTTCGATGTTCATGTCTTAGCATTAAATTCCCAAGCAGTAATTCATGTATGCTTCCGGTAAACAACTTTGGCCTAGACTTATGGCTAATGTCACAGTAGCAAGACGTAAACAAACAAACAAAAAAAGATGAATACAAATGGTAACCTGATTTGAAACAGCTCTAAAACAGAAGTTTCAACTAGCTGTGTTTTTTTTTTGCTCGTTCGTTTTGTTTTATTAGAACCGACACCAAACATTTTAAGTCATTCGGACATGTAGCCGTTAAGCTAGCTGTAGTCAAGCGCTTAGCTAGAGTTAGCGAGTTTGATAAAAAAATAAAAGTTAAAAAAAAACGCCACTTCGTTTTGCGAACAGTTAGCTGAGATATAGTTCTAGTTGCCCTGACTCGTAGTGGTGACAAATTATGATACTTACAGCATTTATTAAGCCACGCCAGTCGTGTAAACTTGTACTTCAACTTGCAAACAGAACCACAAACCACCTGTCGCGGGTGCCGCTGTTAGGTTTCTCTCCCGGTGATCTTCTTCTTTCCTGATTGGCTTCTTTGCTGGTGACGAACACCGAGGCTCGTTACTGCCACCTGATGGAGGGAGGAACAACACTGCGTGCCGGGCAAACGGGGTTTTTGCTGTTTTTTTTCACCGTGAAAGTAACAAGTAGGTTAGCTGAGCAAACTAGTACCAGCCAAAGCAATCAAAAATAATAACAACAAAGAGCGCTGCTTGACATCAAAAATGCACAGTCATTGTTTATCGGGCATCTTGGAACTGCATTGTTGGCGTGTGCATAGCCTATTCTATTTGAATTGGCTCTAAATCTTTTATTGTTTCAGTCTTACACCTTCGTGTGAGATTGTGTTTTATATTCTGATAGAAATAGAATATGAAATATAAGTTATGCATTCTTACACCAAGTTTCTGAATTTTTATATATTCAGTGGGAAGCCGCACGTTGCTATCACTGCCCCGTTTTCACAGTAAAGAGTGTCAGCCTTGAAAAAGGCAATCCATGCTGCAAGCTCTTTAACAGTCATGATATCATTTATGGCAGGTGTTTCGGACACATGCTGAGGCTACACGGGCCTTTGGAGTTATTGCTTGAACCCTCTTAACCATCATTCACTGACCCTTTTATTTACAGTACCAACACAGATGCACACTGGCACCCACAGATGTGCCAGCATATACATACGCACATACACACCCGTTCAGCCCGTCCAGATTTTTCTTCCCCCAGCTGTGCATTAGTGCTGAGGCTATGCATCCTGATGGCACTGATGATGCTTCATGCAGCCACGAGGCCTCTGAAGGTTAACTCCCTGACCTCTGTGGTCTCCAGGCTGAGGGCTGCTCTGACAGATGCTGCAGGCCCGCAAGCAGACAGCGAGGCTGCCGTCAGCAGCCCGGCAAGCGCCACACATGCCAATCCAACTAATGTGAGACATTTCAAAACGGCTGGCTAACAGCATTTATATTGTGGGCTCCTTCACCAGTTCTTGTCGTTCCCCCTGCAGACCACATGTGGTGTATAACATATCGTCCGATGTAGATGCGCTTTACAGGGGGTACAACATGATCCAGAGTCATATATATTTATGAAGTTATTGATCCGGATCGCAATTGTTTTCTTGTGCCAAGCACATGTAACCCGGTTAAAATATCACATGTGAAAGTGATAAAATTGATGAAGTTGATGTTTAAAATCATTTGAGTAGGATAAATAAGGTTAAAAGTCAGTTCATGGAAAGATAAATCATAGGTAAAGTTAAAATGTTATTTCATGGAAGATTAAAAAGTGCAATGGTATATATATATATATATATATATATATATATATATATATATATATATATATATATATATATATATATATATAAAGTACTGTATCATATGCTGAATGAATAGTTGTTTTTATTTTTAAGGAAGAGTATTTTATTTTGAAGGCAGGATGGCAGTAAGCGGATGTGGTGTGTACCTTGAAGTCAGGAGCTGGTGTGAAGGTGTGTCGCTTGCCTACCTGATTCACGACATGTGAAGAGTTTGTCAAGAGTCCGTGAAAGTTTGTAAAAGTACGTGCCAGTTGTGTCGTCAGTGTTCCGAGACTGTGTGTGCGTGGACATTTATCTGCATATCTCCTGTGGGAGGCTGGAGACCTTTCTACCCGACGGGTGTTGAAACAGTTTGTCACGGTATGTATTAGCTCATTAGCATTAGCCACCGCGGTGTTTGGCTAGCATGGCTAGCCAAGTGAATGAACTTTTAGCCCCAGTGCGGCTAACCCGGCTTACTAACAAGGCTGCAATTCATATTTTCCGAAGAGGAGATTTGAAGAGGTCCAGAGAGGAGACCGGCTGCGCTGTGAGCCACCCAGAGACCGCGCGGAGTGTTTCTGACCGTACGGCTGCCATCGTGGACGATCCCGGCAAACATTAACCTCACCAGCTGGTTTGAGAGACCTCCTACTGCCAGACCGACTTCACTGTTTCAATAAGGTACCATATTATTTATTTTTGTTTAGAGTGAAGCGGCCATCCAGTTTTGGGCCTCACCGTACACAAGCAACGAAGTAGTACTGTATGTATTGGCCGGCTAGTGTGTGTGTGTGTGTGTGTGTGTGTGTGTGTGTGTTTGGTGAGTGCGGGCCCACTGATATTGTGTTTTTTTTTTTAATTTACATGATACAACTGAATTTTAATTCAGTAGTTTTATCAAGCTAAGCTTGTGAAAAAAAGTGGTTTCAGACCCGAACCTGTATTTCATTTGTATTTAATTTATTTTGAAATATTTTAAGTAAATAATTGAGATTATTTTTCTTACCACTGATTCCAGTGTGATTTTTGGTTGTTTCATCTGTTTAAGGTGTTTAAATTCATAAGAGAAATTACTGCGGGTTTAAAAGAGTGAGATTAGGATTTACATCTATCTACAGTGAGTAGGAGACTCAGGACACATAACATATTTTAAAGGTAAAAGAACAAGCATTTACCTAATGATTATTAGCTGTTTAGTTATTTTATTTAGTTGAAGAACTCGGGGCCCTTCTCTGATTATATTAGGGATAACTGGGCTACACACATAACAGTGTATACACTGATGAAGCATGAGATTATGTCCACTGCATATTTACCATAGAATATAATGCAACAGCCCTGCAATAAACTTTTAAGTTGATTTTTTTATTTTATTTTATTGAATCTGTTCTAAGAGAGGTGTTGACATATTTTAATGATTGTTATTGGGACTGTAATTTGTGATGCTGTTGAACTGTACTAAATTATACTGAGAAGTCTCCCTAATATTTCGGTCATCCTACTCATATACATTAGGGTGACCAAGGTTCCTCGAATGGAAATCTATTGCAGGGCTGTTGCATTATGTTCTATTGTAAACATTCAGTGGTCATATGCATGATCAGCGTAACACTGGTTAACTGTGTCCTATGATACATAAAACCACTTGTCACCGCTTTAGAATAATGAACTTTATCATGAGCACCCCTGCACTCGATGCAGCGAATGGTAGTATTTAATGTCAATGTACTTGTAACTTAAGTATATTACCCTTTTTTGGGGTTGTGTATGCATGGTTCATCATAAAGACATTTGATCAACACCCTGATTCTGCCGAGTGAATGGAGAGCAGCAGGGAAAACTGAGAAACAACATTTTCACTCAGAACTAAGCGGCACGTTCAGTGTTAGAGAGCGACAATCAAAGCCTCAGGTGAGACCTGAACATGGGAGCACTTGAACCTGGCTAAATGTTGCACTTCAATATGTGATCGGCGCTGGGAAAAACACACCATCAGAGCCAGTTCAGGTAAACAAAATAGGACTCCAGCGAGAACAAGCAACGCTGAAGGGTTAGGGGGTGTGGGAGGGTGGCATCTTTGAAGTAGCTCGAAGTATTCCCTTGACACTTATGAGATATTTATTTGAATAATGTGCAGATTCACAGCCGAGTGAGCACAGATCTGTACAGTGGGTGGAAAGATGACAGGGTTTAATTTCCAACTCTGCCGAGATAGGGAGGGCGAGAGAGAGGAAATAGGGACAAGGGAATTACAGAGAGAGAGAGAGACGGAGAGGGAGAAATTAAAGGAGAGATAGGATAAGAGGAAGACAGATGGAGGTATATCGGATTCCCTAAAAACATTTTGACATTTTAAACCAAAGGCAGTTTGCAGGCAGTAAATAAAGGGAAAGAATCAATATCAGTCAGTGATAAGGGGATAGAGCAGCTAAATATGAAATACAGCCCAACAAAATGGTATGGATTTCCAATGGGGCCACGTGACACAGGCTGCTTTGAAATGCAAATAATAACGTATGCACATTGTCCTTCTCACGCCTGGCCACCTATTGATCGGCTAAAACAAATTTTATTGATCATTGAATATTTAATAGAGATAATTAAATCTCTCATGGAGGTACTTACACCCCATTTCCAGATTTCATCATCTTCCTCAGGAGACTTGCCTTTGACTCGCTAGGGCTCCGGCACCGCTCAATGACGAATAACAGCTAGCTGAAATAACGCTTGATGGTGAGTTCTAACGGGGGATGTTGCGTGTTGTCGGTTTCCTGTCAGCCTGTCACCCGCATACCTACCACAGTCATGTCTGCTCGACCATGAAGTGAGAACCATCTTGTATCATTCTCATTAGGCCAGTTAGAATAAGAATAAAAATCCTTTATTGTCACTGTTAGCATTGTTGCCAACATAGCAGTCATAGAACGTTCCCTACTTCGGTAAAAATGTTCCAGCAATTATACAGTTTGAGACAAAGAATGTATCTTTGTCGCTGGGTGAGAAAACATTAAAATCACATTGAAAGTTGAAAGCAGGGACTTATTCGTATGTACTATAAAGTACAGCATGTTACATAAATTTCACTATGCATTGTTTATTAAACACGAGATCAGATCTTCAGAAATGAAATGAGAATCCATAGAAATTGATAAGCATTTGTTAAAGTTTCCATTATTCAGATTCCAAACTAGCTCATTTGGTGTATTTTTTTTTTTTATCATTTATAATGTAATACTCATATACTCATGTGTCCACTGAAAAAGGCTTTGGTTACCATAGGAGTGATTCCTGTTCATGCTCGCCATCTAAAGGTCCCCCTTGAAGCAATTTAATGAGGGACACAATACATGGTCCTTTTGTGCAAAAAGGTAATTTAAGGATCTCTTGAAGCATTTATAAGGGCTCACTAGACTGATAAATCAAGAGGTTATTATCCAATTACAATCTCTAGCCCCAAATTCCCTCAAGGCACTGTTGCCTTGCTGTGCTTCGGTGAAGGAGACATAAAGAGGAAATTACTTATTTCAATATACGTCTGGGCATGTGAGTGTTTCATTTAAATGCACTTGGAAAAAATTGTAACCTACCCATCAGTGATGAAATAAAGGCATTTACAAAGTGTAAAATGTGTGCCTTGAGGTGACACTGAGAGCAGAATTTAGTCTTCTTACACTTACCACAATATTTGTGGTACATCTGTTACCCTCAGGTACTTCAAGTGCAAAAGCCACTGGTCTTGAACTTTTATTTTTGTAACAACCAAACACTGCATGTGGTGATGAAAAAAAGTGTGATTTGTCAGCTCTTAAGGAGACCTGGTAGAAAATCACTCAGACCGCTAGACCCTCTCTTAAACTAATAATTGCATTTTTAGAACACACTGGCAAGGACGTTTGATTGGTCCTCTCATTTTCAAACCTAATGTCTCGTCTCGACAGTGCTATTCCGTGATTATCGGGTTGAGACTAGACAAAGTCTTAAGTGAATCTTACACCCAAAAAAAAAAAAAATCTCTTAGAAATTAAGATCATCTGAGTGTGTGTTTTACACCAAACAAGCAAATTCATCTTTCGGGTCATTGCTCCACATTTGTAAGAAACTTCACAGTGTGAGGAGGAAGACATCTCTTCGATCGACTGACATAATTTATGACATGAAGAGACTGGAAAACAGGAAAAGGTTGCTGTCAGGATGGTATGAGAGGGCAGCGCTCTCTGCATGGACTGTTGTTAAACAAAGAACCAATCAATAACACTTTTATTAGTGACCGCAGTCAATGTACCTGTGACTGAGTGAGCCAATTAACGCTATCGACCACCCTGGTCAGAAGAAAGAGAACACAAGGCTGGAATTGTGCATGTAGGACAGAGATAGCAATGAAAACTTAGGAGTTTGCAGCACATGAGCAGCGGTAGTGGCTTTTTTTTTTCTTTTTTCTTTTTTTTTTTTTTAAACATCTTGTTTTTCTTCTCATCTGCTGGGTGGGGGCGTCTCCGGACCGGGA
>CAAKHG010007719.1:29220-39476 GCA_901007715.1 Dactylopterus volitans
ACGTCGAACCCTTCGCATCAGTTCAGTGCTGCAGGCAAAACAACACAACTTAGCTTAATATTTGTGAAACCAAGCGAGAAATAATGTCTTATATTTAATATATACTTACAAGGGCACACAATCTCCCTGACAATCAGCACTAACAAATCATGGACTTGCAAAAATGCCATGTTTTTGCTTTAAATATGTAAACAAACTGTATGTTTTAAACATGAAAGCACAATTGAGGAAAGGTTAAATGATCTGGTCCCTTTCACGCTGATTTCAGAGACTTTGAGGGTGCAACATATTTTGTAAGATGTGAAAACCCTGACTTTGTTTACTAGATCATCTACAGTGCAGGCGAATTACATGCTTTACATCGTGACTCGTTATTAATAGGACCGATCTGTGTAAGCGATGCAGGAATTGGCGGGATGATGTATACTGGGCGGCTTCCTTTGGATAAATATAGCTTTAACGAGACTTCAAACGGTGAATATGAACGGCACTCGTTAGTTATGCTAGCAAGGACAATGTGAATGAATAACTGACCTTTTGCCTGAAAACATCGGGCCAAAGATGACCTGTAAACAAAGAGGTGGTCGTTAGACTGAGCTCAGAAACGGATGAAAACCACTAACTGCACCGGTTTAAACGCACACCGATCATTAATATTAAGCCTCGTTACCTAGCTCGCGCTGCTTTGGTGATGTTACAATGTTAATTAAAATAATAGCGTTAATCCAAAAGCGACGAACCTGGATTTGTCCCCGGGCTTTCCTCGGGGAATTCGGAAAAACTGTTGGAAAATC
The DNA here is from genome assembly GCA_901007715.1 of Dactylopterus volitans. Classification (NCBI taxonomy): domain Eukaryota; kingdom Metazoa; phylum Chordata; class Actinopteri; order Syngnathiformes; family Dactylopteridae; genus Dactylopterus; species Dactylopterus volitans. Next base: position 30,015 of record CAAKHG010007719.1, read on the forward strand.
AACGCAGTCCATTTTTTTTCTACACGGGATGCAATGCGAAAAATTGAAAAAAAAAAAAACTTTTCACAAAGCAGGTTTTCCTTAAAACACTGTCTTATCTTCGAAACAAAAATCGAAATTGGCGCGGGATGCGGGCGCTTACCGCGTTTACTTTTAAACCGGAAATTACGTCGACCAATGGGAACTTCTGCTGGAGAGTCACATGACTGCTCGGCCCGCTGGTTGGTTGTGCGACCTGTAAATGGGAGGGATTCAAGCCGCCCGACATAATCCGGTATGATGTATATTTTTTTTAACTTGGGAAAGAATGTTATACATAGATCATGAAAGCAATTTTATGGCTTAAATAGCAACACTGCCGATTTGGGCTTCTTTTTTTTTTTATTTCAGCTATGATGGAGCAGTTATTTTAAGTTTAGTAAATGTTGGGACATGATGCTGAATGCCTTTGAACTGTGATACAAAGCACTGGGTTCAAGCCTGTATGGCAACATGGGGAATGGAACCGTGAAGAGGCAACATTGCTGTGCTGGTGTGTAATTTATGGACATCGAATGCTAAAATGAGCCGCTTCTCACCTCCTTAATCCGGTTCACGCCTTTTACAAAGCAAAGAGGGAAAAACCCGTAGGTGTCACCAACAACACAGACGGCGGCATTTCCCAGTCGACGGCTTCCCTGAGTCGTGCTGTGAGCCAGCATGCACGATACAGAATCGCGACTAAAGCGGCGAAGTGAAACCCAGCCGTCATTTATTCGCGTTATTTAAAGGGGAGACGGCATATATTCACACTTTATTCAACACAGATCAATTTGAGGAAGATGCATGACTGGCACACCGCATAAAACAAACCGGCATGCACGCGGCGGAAGCATCACCGGCAGGCCTGTGTTTACTAACACTCGTCTCACCGCCGCACCGGAGCGCTCGGGGGCTTCGCGGCTGCGCGGGTCACGTGGTCACGTGGTCCCGCCACTCGTTTGACCTGCGCGTGTCCAGCTTGTGTTCGGAGGGTCATCGGCCGGTGTCGGGGCGCAGCCACCGAGTCGGAAGCCGGTGTTCGATTATTTTATTTTTTTTGGTTTTCAATCCCATCTCCCAGCATATTCCGGTCGGACCCGTCCATCAACGGAGAGCAAATTATTGTTCGTACGATATAAAATGACTCACTCGGCTGACATGCGGAAAGATGTGAGTTTACTCTTCTGCGCTGCTGTCACGGGGCTCGCGGGTGGGGGGGGCGGCTGGTGGGGCCCCAAACCACGCGTTTCTCCGCTTGTGGGCAGCAAACCTTCATGTTAGACATTTTGCACGAAATAGCAGGGACCCACGGATATAATGTTAATTTAATTCTGGGTTCGACTTGTGTTTCCATTCTATTTCATGGTAAAAATAGTTCTGTTGCCCTATTCGCGATAGCTTTGCCAGAACCAGCAAGTTTGTTGTTTCGTCTTTCAAAATTTCAAAAAAAAAAGTTAAAGTTTGAAGTATAATAAAAGTTAGAAATATAATTTTACCGCCCATTTAACCACCCAACCGACATTTTTGTGTCGAGAACCAGTGTTTTGTGAACCTGCGCCTACCAGCCACAGCATTATGACCGCGGCATGTTAACCGTAGAATATAATGCAACGGCCATGTTTTAAACTGTTCCTTTCGGAGGAGTTTTACGTGACGTGAATTTGTATTGAATCTGTTTTGAGAGAAGTGTTGACATATTTTTTGATGATTGTCGTGGGGACTGTAATTTGTGATGCTGTTGAACTATACCGGATTATACTCAAAAGTTTGGTCATGCCGCTCATACGCATTAGGATGCCAAAATGTTAGGGACACCTCCCCGTATAAACCCATGAGAGTTGAGCAGCATCACAAATCACAGCTGAGACCGTTCAACAGCTCTCTCAAACGCATTCAATACACATTTCAACACAAAACTCCCGCTGAAGCATTATTTTCTACGGTGTACACTGCTCTTCGGGGCGGAGGGTTACCGTGAGCGGGTGGGGGCGCTGTTCGCCAGGTTTGCGTCTCGCTCCGCCGCTGCCCGCGGGCGGCGGAGGTGTCCCGGCTGTCATGGCGGCTCGCCCCGCGACTGACGGCAGTTTGCCCGCGACAGGAGCTTGAGAGGCAGTATTCGCCCAGCCGGTGGTCGCACAGGATGTCCGCGGACGACGTGATCAAGGCCCATGTGAAGGCTGTAAAAGAAGGTGTGTGTGTGTGTGTGAGAGAGAGAGAGAAACACTCAGCTTAGTCGATGTTTGCGATATACGTGTTGTAAATATGTTTAGTTTCGCTCGCTGGTTATTTCTTTCTTGGGGAGCGCAGCTGAGGAGGGTTCATACAGGCGCCCGGGCTTTACTGCTCTGCTGCCAGGTGCGAGGAGGGAACCGGAAATAAATGCATTCGCGAATCAAATAAATGTTTACTCGACAGGAGGAAGGGAACAAATTATGAATGGCGTGTTGGAGCAGCTGCACAGCCGTCTCTGGGGAAATGTGTTAAAACTATGAATGAGCTGCAATCCACTAATGCTGAAGACACACGTCATTTTGTTCACAGCATGTGTCCATTTGGAAAACTCAAAGAGTGATGAGACGGGAACATGGGAATGTTGGGCTGTTGTGATTTTTGAAATCATTAGATCATTTGATATCTAATAAATCAATACTAGATTTTTGGGGGATTGAAAAAAAAATTGCAATGTTGATATGTCTTAGCTGACATACGGCATGATTAAAGTCCTTTTATAGACTCCACACTGCTCATCTGTGATGCAGACTGCAGCAAGTGTGGCCCACATCTCCCATCATGCCCTCCTAGACTTATTATATATTGATAAGTTTTACAGTTTAATATTCTTGAATGTAACTCTTGTTTTGTCATGTTGTCCTGCCTAGTTTTTTTTCTGTTTACATCATAGCTGTAACTCATATAATAGATGGCCATTGTAAAAGTAACCCTAGCCGACCATTGAATTGATGGCGTGCTCTGTTTGAGATCATTTGCCAACAAATGTTGGGTGATAGTGTACCTGATAAATGAAGATGAATAGAAGCAATTAACATTTGAGCATATCAGCCATCTTTCTGCTGATATAATACGTCTGCGACATGCAAATAGGTCGAGAAATTGGTCGCGGCCTGGAGTCAAGTAATCACACAGATGGAAAAATCTTTCGAATGTCCAGACATTATGACTTGCAGTGTTGCCCACAGTGGTTGCCAAGGCGTATTAGCAGCATTGTAAACTATGGTATGCATGGAAAAAAAAAAAAAAAAACATCATCTTGAGTATATATCTTACCGTCCACCTGTGTTGTGGACCACAACGGCTCGTTTTGGTGTCCAGGGACGGAGCGCGCTCGTGGTCTGGCTCAGACTTTACTCAACGTCCCATACGGAGAGGGAGATGGGGAGAAACTGGATGCTTACATACCGAGCACCAACACTCGAGGTAGGAACAGGTGTGACTGCCGCGCTTCAGATAGGTGCGAGGACGGTTAACGCGATGGTTTACAGGCCTCGTCCCTTTGTGTTTCAGATGTCCCCCTCGTTATTTACCTGCACGGAGGCTACTGGCAGTTTCTCAGGTACAGTGTTATCATGCCGGTGCCTCTTGATCTTCTTCATGGATTTTTTTTTTTTTTCTCACACCGCTCGTTTGTGCCGGTACAGCAAGGAGGAGTCGGGATTCATGGCGGTGCCGCTCGTCGGTAAAGGCGTTGTGGTGGTCGCCGTTGGCTACGACATCGCCCCCAAAGGTAAGAGTTGATTTCTGGCTCCGTTCTTGGAGAACGAAAGATTCTTGTTATGTTGAAGATGAACTGGATATGCGGCCCTTCACTCGCTTTTCAGGGAACATGGACCTGATGGTGTCTCAGGTGCGCAGGAGTGTTGTGTCTGTTGTTCAGCAGTACTCTCACATCAGGTACCCACTTTGCTCCTTAATTTCTTCCTCACAAAGAGCAATTGTTTTCCACCAATGCAAGTGAATTTGTAAGTATAGAGACTATTCCTTTGAGCGCATCTCTTTGGTCTTTCACTCAGTGGTTTGTACCTGTGTGGCCACTCTGCTGGCGCTCACCTGGCTGCGATGGTCCTCTCCACTGACTGGTCGCAGTACAGCATCAGCCCCCAAATCAAAGGTGAAAAGCTTGTAGAGCGCTTGGCCGCATTATGGCTGATAAGCAGGCCACCCGAGAGGATGGAGAGAGAGCACCGTTGTGGCAGAGTTGCCGCATAACCTGTTTATCATCTTTGATTATGCTTTGTAATCGTCTTTTAGGGGCTTTTCTTGTCAGCGGTATATATGACCTACTGCCCATCCTGTCCACCTACGTCAATGAGCCTTTGAAGATGACAGAGTAAGTAGATGGCTGCCTGTCACTTGGGAACCTTTAGAACTCTTTGTGTGCTGCATTAATCTAAATGTAACACGCAGTTAGCAGTAAATTTCTAGCGGAAATGGAAGGATGACAAAGATGGCAGTTCATTTAAGGAAGAGGTGCAGCATAATCTGATTACTGAGCAGATAAACGGGGTTTACAGTAATCAGACCTCACCAGCATTCAAATGCATTATACAAATTACCTCCCTAAACCTGATTACTAACAGTAATCACCCACGTGGAGTCACTCGATGTACTTGGACTAAGACTTTGTCATGAGTCATTCCTGCCTTTCTTCTAGATATCAACGTTTGGAAAAAAATTGCGATTAAATTCCCCGTACACAATCTTTACGTGCATGCTCATGAAAAGAATTCCATAGTATCTCAATCATTGTCGTTTTTCACGACAACTGCAGCAGTGCAGTTCCTGAGGTCGCACTTGTTTGCAGACTTCCAAAGGGGATCATTAACCAGAGAACGCTGGGAAGCAATTCCTTTTCAAGACAATTTCATCTACAGCCCAGAATCACAAATGTTTGTATACGTTGTGGGCTAACCACTGGAGCATTTAGGTCATCAGCATTGGCCAATATCTGCACTTATGAGGCAGTTTAACGAAAACTGCCTGCATTTTTAATAATGCAAATTTTGTTTCGTCTCAAAAACAGGGAGTAGCTGCTTTTTGCTTATAAACGTGCTTTTAAATGCAAAAAAATTGTTTTTCATATATTTTTTTTTACTAAGTTTTTTTAATTACCCATTTAAATTAAGCAGCGACAATGCAGACAATAACATGAGTGTAAAAATATTCATTCAAGCTCAACATCATATTGGCATCGTAGCGTATACCATCATTAGGTATTACTCCGTTCTTTAATTATCGGCATCAGCGATTGAAAAACGCAGATTGGTTGACTGGTGTGAGGCGCATGGAACCTGAGATGTAGAAATATATTCTCAGTTTACTCTGGACGTTGTCATGATTGCGTTTTTGGATGCGGAGGTCTGTGTGCGTGTGATTGCCAGTCAGTGTCTGACCCCCTTTGGCCTGTGGGTGTTTTGGTGTTGGCAGGGAGGTGGCGGTGAGAAACAGCCCCAGCAAACTGGTCCCTCAGCTCAAGATCTCGTCCTCCGGCTGCCACATTGTCGTCGCCGTCGCCGAGAACGACTCGCCGGAGTTCCGCAAGCAGTCAGAAGAATACTACAAAGTCAGTGCTATTATGAGCGCTATTTTCATCCATTCTTGCACAACGAGCCGAGCATAACAAATATGAGTACGACCAGTTTTTCACACAATCACTTTTTGATAATGACACTGGCACAAAAAAATGTAAAAAAAAAAAAAAAGTATTTCATAACAAGGTGAACACACTCTAACGAGCAAATATTTGCCTTTTTGTTTTTGATAAATAACTTGGAGCCAGTTTCCAAAATGTAATAATTCTGTGTACATTTAATTTCCCAGTGGATTTCTTATACGGGTCCCTATGGAAGCTGGAGAGATTTTCACTGTGATTTAGTTTTCTTAAGCCGTTAAATGATAGTATAGTAAGACGGCAGCAAACCAAAACAGAACGTGTGAATTCAAGATCAATTTTGAAGACAGTATAAACAGTTTTAAGTCAATTTCATGTTTTGGATTTGGATTTAATTGCCCTGTGGTGATCTGTTTTTTTTGGCTTCATCAGTAAATAGCAGAGCTGTACTTTTGATGACAAAAGTACAGCTTTTGTCAAAGGGGGTCGCAATGAAAATACTTTTTTTCTACCTCTTTTTCTGCCTTTTCAAGACTTTGCAGGCATCTGGACTGAATGTGAGCATGGAGGACGTGCCAGACACGGACCACTTCAGCATCATCGAGCAGCTGGTAGATGGGGAGTATCACCTAACAAAGGTATGCAGACCCAAATGATTTGGAGCTTAGACCAAAGTATTTTTAAACCAGAACTTTATCGTAGTATGGGCGCACATCCCCTTTGTTTTAACAGGGTGGAAGTGTTATTGAGAAGTCTCTTTGTAAGTGGACAGAGAGCAGTTGTGTTTAAATTAATGCCCTATTATCTGCAGCTTCTGTTGAAGATGATGGGCAAGAGCTGAGGCGGCAGTCTGCGATGCCCCTGTCAAACACCGGCATGCACCAGAATCGCCATGCACCGACAGTGGGGGGAAGAGAGAGAAAAAAGCATCGTTTCAGGGTTTGTTCTTTCATAAACGTGAATTTGAATCCATGCATTGCTCTGCTCACCGTAGTTACCACACCGTCAGAAAAAGTCCTAAATACGCTGTGTGTGTGTGTGTGTGTGTTTCAGTTACAATAACACTATTATGCCTGAAATGGAGTCACTTCAGCGATGGTTATTGTAGCAACCATGTTACTGTGAAACTCAGCTCGTACTCAAGATTTAACCGAAGCCAAGTGGCTGCAGAGTCGCGTCTGGCACGTTTCCAGTGTTGCGTTTAATGGCGCGTCCTCGCTTCCACGGTGAAGACGAGGATGAAGGGTTGTATCAAGAGAAATAATGTATCACAAAATGTGAATGTAACCTTTTTAATGAGACCTCCACAGCGACCCGGGCATCTGTAATGTGCTGTCTACACTACATGATACTGATGATTAGAAATGATATATTTGCACTTTTTTTTATTTTACGCTAATACATATGGGGAATTAATATACAGAAGATATTTTTTTGAGAGCAAATGGACTGTTGTGTCTGATGCACATTGTTACTTACCAACCTCATCTCAAATAATTGTTTACATTATTGTTGTGTCGTGACCTACTAATGTTACCTAAAGACTATGACAATCATCACAATAAACGTTTATATTTGACAACGCGTGTCATATTAGGTGTCACTCGAGCGTCCCGTCCATGTTATGGTTTTACTAGTCTCCCTAAAAGATGCAAGGGCATAATGTCTTTTCTATGGATTTCCTCGTTTTTGTTTTTTTTTTTTCTTATTGTGGAACGTTCCTCTCGAACTTGTAGTCAGAGGTATATTCATGCCGGTAGCAGAGGACCGATTTTTGATGCACGAGTATGCTGGCGTGTGGCGGTCTGGAAGGGCGGTGGAGGTCTGCGACACTGATTCGATGTAGCCGGAGTCAAAAGGCAGGAGGAGCTAACCGACCTCAAACCGCTGATCCCCGAAGTCCAACAGCACAACAGTCAACAGTGCCGTAACTATGCCGGAGAACCTCGATTCCAGGTAAGGCGACCGGAGCCGAGAAGAAGAACATGGACGAGGAGGAATGTTCTCCTCACTCGGTGTCGCGGCTTAAACCGAGGGAGCGTGAGTGGGGGCGCGGGGGTGGGGGAGCGTTAAACTCCCGTTAGCCTTGCGGCCGTTAATGCTAACCAACTCATGTTGCTAGCTTGTGTCAACAAGCTGGTTCATTGGTAGTTTAGAGTGGCGAAACCGCTTAATTGACACCACTCATGTTTTTTTATTTGTTTGTTTGTTTTGAAAAGGTCGAGTGGTATTTAAAAAAAAAAAAAAAAACAGCCGTGAGGTTCAATGTTACGTTGAAGTTGACGAGTGTTGTGTGGAGCTTCGCCGACTTCGACTCCTCATCAACCCCCCTCCCCGTCTGCCTTCGTGGCCGTGTGTGTGTGTGTGTGTGTGTAAATGTTCTACGGGGCTACAGCCAAGCCAGCGCCGTCAAAGTAGCAGCGGAGACTAGAAACGCGGCGTGTGTGTGTATGTGTGTGTGTCTGCCCGTTTAGTGGCAAGACGGGGCTCCGCTCGTTATCGGTTAATCGAGGCGTGACGCGCCTCGACTACCGGTTCGACTCTACCAGTTCGGCAGTCGTTAAAGAATGCGAGATGAGGCCTGCCGATGGTAGACGCGGCTGCTTGTGTGTGACGAGCGTTGTGTTTCAAACGTCTGTTAAGACTGTCAAGTAAAAAAAAAAAAATGAAGATAATGGCGATGCTGCGGGAGCCGGTGTGAGGAACGCGGGACACATGAATGTGGTATTGCCAGCGGGGCATGTCTGTCATCGCTGTGCACACGTGGAAAATTGCACCAAAAGTAGATCAATATCACGATAATTGGCATGACACGTCACTGATCTGAGAGACCTGGTTTGATTAACAAAGCAGCAGTGCCATCTGAGTTTTGTTGTGGGTCATTATAATAGCAATTAAGCAAATTACCCCCTTGCCCCCCCTCCGGCGCCCCCACAGGACGATTATGAGATGAAGTCAAAAGCCCCAGAGCAGATCAGTAAGTCAACAGGTTTGACGGAATTTTATTTTTCTAAGCAGACAGACGAATTGTAACATGAACTGAAATGAAGTATGAAATACAACCCGCATATTCCAATTTTCCTTGATTTAAGTTGATGAATGAGCAACTGAAATGGGAGGTGTCGTTTTCTGTTGACTGACATATTGACATATTGCCCTGTGAGCAGCTGCATGAGTCTGCACAGGCTCATACAACATTTAGACAGAAAACGACGCACATCCGTATTGTGCACATACAGTATTTGACTTAGTAAGTGGGAAACTAGGAGGACAATGACAGAAAGAGAAGAAGAGGGGGGGAAAAAAAGTTCAGCCTTCAAAGGAGAACCTTGGCTACCAAAACTGGTTTGGAACGTAGTGCTCTGTGTGTTGAATAGAGCTTTCTTTTCTCATCCAGCTAATTATTAAAACACACACACACACACTACTCCCCACAGGTTTAATGCCTGTGCTTAACCTGCTTTTCCTGATCTACCTCGTTATTAGTGTTTTTACCTAAGCTTGACTTGTCTGTATTATTTCCATAAGAAGGGGAAGAAATGGAAGGAAAAGGAGGAGGCTGGTCTAGATAGGGATCAGCTTTTTATGTGGGACAGAGATCTGAGCCGAGGTGGAGTTTATTGTGGAGAGCGTGCGAAGAAGAACAACATGACGGCTACAGAGATTTCAGGGGAGAAGAGGCGAAGAAAGGGTGAATAATTGAATTCTTCATAGTGCGGGGCTGTGTGTGTGTGTGTGTGTGTCGTGTGTGCGCGCAAGTAGTGTTTTGTGGGGCTGTCCTGCTCCATTTCAGTCAACAGCCTGACTGAGTAATG
>CAAKHG010007739.1:24212-34921 GCA_901007715.1 Dactylopterus volitans
GAAAAATTGATATAACGTAATATCAATATTTTGTTGGGGATTTTTGTTTTTTTTTCCCTCCTGTGCAGTTATTGTTGGAGGTAAATGAGCATAACAAGACTTCTTCTTTTTTTTTTTTCATTCCAGCTATGATTCACTTCCCTAAAGAGGAGTAAAGTAAAGTAACCTCTCATTTCATGCTGATTCTTAATGATCCATGGCTTGATTTGCGTTCGCCTGCTGGGTCACATATTGCCAAACTCACCAATAACGACTTTGCAAATGAAGCAACAATACATGAGTGGCGGGTTTTGGCTTGTTAATAAAGCTGCGAGGCGTTAGATTAGAAAATTCATCAATTCTTCACGGTGGCATCCCAAAACACCTTGACGCATGCCACTTAACATCGCCTTATCTATCTATTATCAACCTGCGAAAGGACAATATGAATAATATGAATCTTTTTAAATTATGATTTTGTCCTTCCACCTTAGACCTGCCTTTTTATTATATTGTATAGTGCAGTTTAGAGGAGGCTTAATGTGCTTTGAATCTTTTTTTTTTTTTTTTTTGCTGTAAGAAGGTCGTTTTCATTCTTGTGCAGCTTTAAAGCAGGCGGCAGCTGGTTCTCGCTGAGGGAATTTTTTTTTTCTTTTTTTTTTGCCTCACTGTGTGCACAAACGTGTGAGTGTGTGTGCGTTTTGATAGTTCAGAGAGGACCTGTAAAGTCACTGAGCCTGATGATCAGAAGGCTTGCCAGCCCCTGGGCGCCCCTCAAGCCGATCATCATCATCATCATCATCATCTGGGCATCTGTCATAAAGGTTTATCGCGTAGTTGGGTCTAGACGTCCATGCGGACACCTCAGTCTGGGTAGAATAGCGATTTGATGAGACGGTGGAGTTAAAGGATCCCACAAGATCATGTCAAAGGCGATATGGCATTTGTATATAGAGCCATTCACACGCAAGGCAGCTCAAAGTGCTTTACAGGGGCCAAGAAATGCGTTGAGTCAAGGGGAAAATAACATTAAAATCACAGAAATAAAACAAGGTATCAAGGTAATAATAGAGCTTTTAAAAGACAAAAAGGCATTAAAACGGGATAATAAATAGCCAAGAATGAAGCTAATAAAAATGCATTTGGAATGGGGAAGAATTAAAATGATTGAAAAGGAGTGATCTATTAAATTCACGAGAAGGCTGCAGTGAACAATAATGTTTTCAGCCCCGACTTAAATGAGCTTACGGTCTGAGCAGCCCTCAGGTGCTCGGGAGGGTTGTTCCACAGGTGAGGACCGTAGAAGCCAAACGCTGCCTCCACTTTGTTCGGTTCCGCTTCTCCAAACACGCAGTAGACCTGTCCCAGACGACCTGAGGGATCCATAGGGAACTAATAAATCTTGCCCATATTTTTGTCCAAGACCGTTCGGTGCTTAGTAGACCAGCAGTAAGATTTTAAAATCTCTCACTCACAGGAAACCAGCGTTGAGATTTGAGGTGCGATACGGTCCAGCCTTGTGGTGTTTGTGAGGGTCTCTGACGGCGGCATTCTGATTGATTTTTTTTGTTGTTAAGACCTGTAAAAGAACCGTTGCAGTAATCTAGCACGCTGAAAATGAAAGCATGAACAAGTTTTTCTGTGTCTGGTTCAGACGGAAAAAAAACAACCTTGATTCCAGCCTTGTTTTCCAGGTGGCAAAAGGCACATTTAGTAATTCAAACGGTTGTTAAAATCCAGGTCTGGGTCAATCGCTGTGCCAAGATTTCTGGCCTGGTATTGCGGCTGTCAACGACATGGAGACAAGGTGAACACTGATCTTTGACCTTCCACTTTTGGGACCAAAATCAATCACTTCTGTCTAGTCTGGATTGAACTGTAGAAAATTCCGGCACGTCCACTTATTGTCGTGATGAACACACTTACTCAGTGAAAGTAAGGGACTGTGGTCCTGCGATGGCACTGAAATATAAAGTTGCGTGTCATCTGCATAAGAATGATCGGGGAAGCTGTGGTGTTCCATAATCTGAGCACAGGGCAGCGTTTCATTAATCGCAACGGTTTATCAAACCCATCAGTTGGATAATTTAAGAAAACTAAACAACACTGACCTTTGTCAATGATGCTTACTCTCATTGTGAAGCCAAATACTTGGGCAAGCTTAAAAATGTGAGCTGCACTGCGCCAAAAGACCCAGTTTGTTATCAGTTTGAACCACAGAGATCACTTTGTGGCACACGGGCGTTGTTGTTTTTTTTTGTTTTTTTTCTTCAGACTGATTAAATAAACTCACCTGGAGTGAGATGAAAATTGGATCCACGAAAGATCCAAGGGCATCCCTGAATGAGCGCTCTCCAGAACTGTCATCGCCCCTCCGCAGCACCCCAAAACATTGAAAGTTGTTTTCCTTTTTACTTTTGCAAAAAAAAAAAAAAAAAAATGCAGCTTTTATCTCTATGTCCTTTTTTTTTTTCCCTCTTTAAGTCTTTAAAAGCAGCGCAACCGGGGAGCGAGCCTGTTACACAATTAATGACCTCAGATCCGCTCTTGTAATGAGATGTGTTATACATGAGTGAGTGGATGCGGGGCCTGGCCTGCAGGTTGATGACAGGTGATTAGTTGTAGAGGCTGGCGATAAGGGAGAGAGAGGATTGGCTGGGCTGCAGACGAGCAGCCTTTGCGGTTTAGTCGGCTCAAACCATAAAAAAATAAAAAAATAAAAACTTTTACGTAGCAGTAGGCAGGTGGATTGGTGTTATATCTGCCTTATATGAAATCTCTCCATGACAAACATTTGTCTCTGGTCCCATTCTTCCTGCAGCTCTTTGATTATTTTCTGGCTGCTAATGGCGGTGGATGGATTGGTGTTATAGAGGAAATCCAGATGTTGATTTTGTCATCGTTGCGTTGCAATTTCGTCGTGCAATCAAGATTTGATTCGCCAAAAAAAAAACTTTGGTATTCACATTTCACAGTGTAGTAAGAACCAATACTGGTGTTTTTTCTTTACCGCAGAAAACCCGAGTTTTCCATTCTTTGACTTCTTTGATTGACTGACGGTAAAATGTCACCCGCTTGTTTGGTTGTACATGCTCACCGTGCAGTGTGTTGACAGCAACGAGCTGTGTAATGTAGTTTTAGCATGTTTGTCATTTAAAGGCTCGTTGTGATGACTGGATCTGTGTTTTGTCATTGTGCTGTGCCGTGTAGTTTTGACATGCTGATCAAAGATTTTATTTGGCTGATTACATTGTTCATGTAAAAGCCCAACAAGGGACAAGGGTTGAAAATTAGAAATGGCTATAAACCATTTAGCACACCAGTTGCCTTCTTTGTATTGGGACTGTGATAAACTGTATCATCCTTCGTTACGTAAAATTCGATTCTATTCTATTCTAACCAGCCTGATAAAAATCTCTCAAGCAATTTCTTTACAATTTTTGTTCAAACACTCAGTGTCTCTCGCTGTCTGGCAACTGTGGTCACTGTGAATTGTAAAGAAAAATATAAAAATACTGATTAGTTTTGGCCTTGGTCGTTATCATAATGGATGATATTCGCCGCATTTTTGTCAAAAAGTATCTTTTTAAAAACTTAAATATGAAGAAGAAACTGCCACAGTTCTGATAGACCTGCTTATTTTGTTTATTGCACGGACCCCAGATATTTCTTCCTTGTGCAATTATTGTTGGAGATAAATGAGCATAACGAGACATTGTTTTGTTTTGTTTTTTTTTCATTCCAGCTATAATTCTCCATTCTTTGATTTCTGTGATTGATTGACATTAAAATGTTTACTCCTCATTTCATTTTACATACTTCCCAGCGTGCAGCGTGCGCGACAAAAGCAAACCTGCGTCTGTTCATTTTTCGCGAGACTCTTGCATACTAATCAGCCTTACAAAGAAAATCCCGTCCTAATACATAACAATTTTCTAACCACTTTTGCTCAAACCCTCTAGTGTCTCAAGTTGTCTGACAACTGTGGTGGTTACTGAGAGGAAAAAATATGGAAATTCAGATTAGTTCTGCCCTTGATAGTCATCACGGCAGGTGGCATTTGCACCATCTTCTTTCAAAACGTAGCTCTTTAAAAAAAAAAAAAAAAAAAATTCTTTCATGAAGAGTATCCTGAGAAGTTTTCAACAATGTTTCATAATAATGCAGCGTGAAGGCTGGAATAAGCTGGCGCCTCCATTATGGCGAGCAGCATCACTTTTCGCGCCGCCGGGCCACTCACGGGGGTGTCGCAGCTCGAGGAATCAAACCAGTGACCTTGTAATCACGAGACAACTTGACGCAGCGCACCGCCACGATCAGTTATGGGCGGCGCACGGTCACTGTTAAAATTTTAAAATGTTAAAAAAGTGTCAAATGACGTGTGTGGATGAATTCTTTTCTTTTTTTTTCTTGAAATAAAGAATTTAAAGAGTTTTTTGTTTTTTTTTACATACTCAACTCGGTGTAATCCAGGCTATATCAAACATTTAAAGAAGCCGTGCTTTATGCAGACCACACACACACCCTTTCGCCATCCACTGAGATCCAGCTCCAGGTCTTCTTATATATTCTGTATATACTGTGACGGCCTCAAGGCCTCTGACCTAGTTTTTCATTGACTCTTTGTAAATAAGGGATTCGACAGGTGTTTGGTAGATGAGATATAATATTTTGAATGTTTTTCATTGCAGGGGTCGGAGGTGGGACGCCGGTCTTGTGGAGGGGGATGTGACGACCTCGTGGCCTCCGACTGGATGTCTGGGATGTGGTAAGTGGCTCATCAGGAGAAATGGTCAGCACCTGGATTGGTGTGAAGGCTGCTTTATAAATAGAGCTCTGAGCATTCACTCTCTGCCCGTCTCTTCCCTGTTGCTGGGTTTATTTGAGCTTTGGCTATTTATATTATATTATCTCACATGTACACACATTCACGCGCATGTAAACCCGGTAAACATTACTAATGAACTGACCTACATACTTCATTTAGTTTAATGAAATAAAATGATAAAAAAGAAGTCATGCGTGGCCTCCATCTTTTGTCCCACCTGAGCCAGGTTGCGATAATACTCATTTTCAAGTATAATAGCGGTTTAAACCCCTGCCATTTAAAATTGTCCTAAAAGTCTATTTCAGATTATGTAATTTTCATTCAACTAAGGAGCACAAAAAAAAACGGAAGACTGCATTTGATGATTGAGAAAAAGGCTCTGGATTTCCTGAAGCTACGTGTGGTTGCATCTCTGTGCTCTCTGGTGGGACAGAATAAAATGGATATCAACCCCAAAAAAAGTTGCACCTCCAAATATGAATGTGAGTGGAGCCTGGTCTCCCCTCCGGTTTACCACGTAGCTTTTTATGCCTCCATGCTGACGACTCTGGCTCAAGGATCAAGTGAATATATTTTGGTGGTCACCCAAAAACCACATTGTTGTCCATAACTTACAATATCATACGCTGATTAGGGCAAAATCTTTAAAAGAATAAAATGATGTGGCGTGATATAATGGCTTTTTTATATCTAAAAGGTCAAAGATACACTTTTCTCAGATTTTTTTTGCCATTCTTATGAATATGTAAGGAATGCCTAGAACACATTTGTTTGGATTTTGCACAAATATCAGTTTGAGCTTGAGGATGTATTGATTACATATTGGTGGCCAAAGGGTTAGAGATCAAGATCCCTCTGACCCCGCGTCTGTAAATAGTTGCCTTTTGGCACAACCAGCAGCCACAGAGCAATATTGATATTCATTTTAAGTCTTAAACAGATGTAAAACTTGCATTTTCAATAACCGACCTACATTTAATATCTTGTGTTGTTATTTTTGGAGTAAAATCTAATGGGGGCAGCATGTGAGGAAACCCATGTTCGGATTTAAGAGCAGAGCATAAACAAAATGCGGACCGTGTAGAGGGCGCGATTAAACAATTCATGCATTTTAGAGTGCTCCTTCATTCAGACATATTAGTGGAAGGTCCATTAATGCATGTTATAATTGGATTTCAATCCCAGACATTAGCTGACCTTATAATTATTAGGTTATGAGGTATGATCCAGACTATGGTGGGGAGACAGATTTTGTTAGAGGGCTGGATGACTCCCCAGGAAGCATCCTTTCATCAATTGATTATTCGCGTCAGAAAGGTTGCCCATTTGAAATAATCTTATTAAAAAATGAGCGATAGGGCTGATCGCTATGCCGTCATTACTGTAGGAATTGATGTTTCGCGGCAGCAAAAATGCAACGCAGGACAAACAAGACGCTATTGGAAGTAATGAGGTGATTATTAGTGTGGCAAACGGGAATTTATGAAAAGCAGGATAGTACATACTTGCCTGTGAATGTGCTCTAAATGTGTTTGTATGTTTTAACACACGTCTACGATTATTGTGTATGTGTGCAAGTATTGGTGTGCTGATGTTTATTCGTATTTATTTGTATTTATTTAGGAGGTTCAGTAGTGGGTTTTTTTTTTTTTCACATGCAGGGAAAAGTGTGTGTACATTATCTGGGATGTTTTCATCTTGGGTACGTCGTTTACGATTGCCCCCCCCCCCGACCCCTCCCAAACTGGTCGGCATTTACACTGTTAATGTCTTTCAATACCATTATGGCTCTGCACTGTCCAATACAATAGATGGTAGTTAGCTTGCCATCTGTTACTGCCATAAACATAAAACGAGAGGAATTAAGCGCATTGGTGGACCGGTTGAAGGAGTACTGCAGGCTAGGTGTCGTTACCACAGGCTGTAACTCACATGATAATACAGAAATTAGTCCTTGAAATGAGTTGAGCTGCTAAACTTTTCCAACAAATTCTGCACTCTTTATTTTGTTTTCGGAGCATTGATCTCATTTTCTGTCCGTGCACATGTAAATCCATGGAAACGCGATTATTCCATAAATCTTTGCTTGTTTGAGCGTAGTATCCAATTGCAATGGTGCGCTTTCATTTTCAGTTTCAACATTTCCCTCATTAGACCAAAGACAGTACAATACTTTTGATGCCGTGTTTGACACAGCAGTTATCCACCGTGTTCCGAGAAAACTGGCTTTTCTCAAGTTGACTCGCGCGCGGCTCGATAAACTGTATGTTCACACTCCCGCATACAGCACAATATACACATTCAGCCATCCAAAAATCCCCAGGTGTGACACTTATCAAATGTGATGAGCAGGCAGTGTCAGCTTTCATTAGAGAAGCTAACTTCAGAACAATACCTGTGACATCAGCTCGCCATCCCTCTCTCTCTCTCTCTCTCTCTCGATTCATCCCGCAAGGTCTCTCTGTCACGCTCGCTCCCTTTCACAACACGCTCACACAGGCACACACACATTGGAGAACTGTGGCCCATGGGGATATTTGTCTTTTGGCTGAGGGATCAGAGGGATGCAGAGCTGTGAATGCTCCAGTCTCTCTCTCCTCTGGTGTGCGCTCTCGCTCACACTGTGTCGGGAATTAATGACTTCTCTGTGGCCCATCAAAAGCACAAAACACGTGGGGAGAAAACATAAGAGGTGGAGCGAGTGGCGGGGGGGAGGGGGCGACCGAGGCGGTGGAAAATAACAGATAAACCTGGGACCTTATGTTAAATTCCTCAGCCATGTGCAGTGGCGTGGCAGAGGAGGAGGTAAAAGATGATGGTAAAAGGCAACTGGAGACCAATAGGAATGAAGAGGGAAGAACAATAAGTTGGTGCTGAGTCAGATTGGTGATATTGCAGGAAGAGGTAATTTCATTTCGGCTTCCCACCAGAGACTGAGACAGAGGAGACTGAGGTTTAACACTGGATGGCCTCTCTTCTTACCTTCTCGCACGCTCACATTCATCTCACCTTTTCCTCACTTGCGCGCTCCCATACGGCACATGCCAACGCATGAATCCCACGTCCGTGTGAGCTTAGAGTGAACCAGAAATGTATAAATAGAAGGAATAGGACAGCAATGGGGAAAAAAAAAAAGACTTGGATGGAATTAAAGTAAATCCGGTCTTTCAGCTTAGAAAGAAGCCAATATTAAATATAACAAAGAAAAATAAAGCTCTAGAGGGTTTTGAACTATAATTTCTGGAATAATAAACAATAAGCACAATTCACACGTCAATTTGATCACTTCTACTGGCGCATGCAATAAGATATGGATGGCATATTTTTCTTTTGGCTGTAGATATTCACTGTCATAGAAAACACCGTAACCCTGGAGGTGTAAGGGTCAAAAGAGATACTGTTAAAGGTGACAACCTCCAGGTTTAGTCGGGGACAGAAGCCTTTGAGGATAAGACCCCATTGCTGCGATCCAACACCATTTGCATTGAAGATCTGAGGTCTTGACGCTGGTGGTGAAGTCGAGTTGATATGGAAACAAGACTTGCGGAAGAGTCAGCGGGAACATCTGGACCAGCAGGAGGCGAAGGAGATGGGTGGTGGTGGTGGTGGGGGAAGACTTGGGTTGAGCAGACGTAGATTGGCAGGTGTTCAGCTCGGAGAGAGAAGGCCAACCGGCTGGATGACGGCGACGCTGGAACTGTGGATGAAGTGAGGGACGAATTATTTATTCACAGCTTCTGCAAAGGTGACGGAAACGCGCAGCAAAAACGTTCATTATTTTAAAGCGACGAGACTCCCGCTCCGCTCACGAGCCACCCGAGCCCACGCCGTGCCGCCGTGCCTCCCGTCCATGGTTGCATAGCCGATTATCAGCGTCCCACAATGTTCAGTGTGCATCCGGCAAAGCATAGAAAGTTAAACCAGAGACAGAGCTGGTGCGTTTGCTGCAGGCGTCGATCGTCAGCCCGTTCTTCTTGTGTGAAGGTGTTTCCTCTTTTCATTTACAGCGAACTGGGAATTTGACGCCGGGGCAAATTCCCAGTTCAATATCGGCACATTGATGGCCCAGAGGCTAAAAAAAACAAAAAAGTGCTGACTGCGTGTTGGGTCTCAGCCGGCAAGTCCACGCAAGATCGCTCCCCCGAGCTCCGTCTTATTTCTCAACGCCGAGAGTCCTCCCCGGCCGGCTCACCTTTCCCCAATCAACCAATCCCCTTCTCACTCTTTATTTTCACGCCATATTATCTTTCTTCCCAGTAGCTCACAGTCTCAGCTTCTGAGACCCCAGCTTAACCACTCATGAGCCTTCTGCTTTGATTTGAGCCCGGGCCTCAAACTGATGCTATTACTCCCTGACACACTAGCGCACGGGCTGCGCTGTGTAAACGATCCACAAAAAAAAAAAAAAAAAAAAAAGCAGAACTCCCCAAGCTGGAACTGCACATGCATGCTTTTATGAGTGTGTTCATATTTGAAGTATTTTCTTTTTTTCCCCCCACCATCATTGGTTTAATCATCAGCCTCTCTCTGGAATAGACCTGTTTAATCAAATCCGGGGCCCAAACATTCACTCTCCACCCCCTTAACTTGTTTACCAACTTGCCTTACAATCAAAGCAACTTGTTAGAAATAATTCACACATTGCATTGCACGTTTATTCATTTACTCCATCCGCACGCCTCACATATAGTAACTCCCTTTTCCTATTTTCAGCCTGCAGCCGCCCCCCTGCAAACACAGACTGATGACACGCGCTGACAATTCATGCACTCTGGCTTCCATGTTTTCAGTAATGTCATTTGTCTCCGATGAACACCACTGCAACAATATATTTGCAGTGATTAGTTTAGGTTTTTTTTTCTTCCCATTATTACTTGCCACACTTCCTCTCTTCCGCCAATCTTCCTGGGAGACGCCTCATGGCAATTATGTTTAAGCGCACACGTTGCTGCCCCATAATTTCAATCATTACGTTTTAGCTTGAAGGTTAGGGCTAGTTATGATCCTGGTCAAGATAACCCTCCAGCACAAGTCAAGTGAGTTTTATTTATATAGCCCAGAAGCAGAAAATCACATTTCCTCAATGGGCTTTACTATCTGTACAGTGAGCAACAACCTCTGTTCTTAGACCCTCGATAAGCCAACATTTGGTATGACAAAATGCAATTATTTTAATAAGTTATCATTCCATGAGGGTAAAATCCACTAGAATTGATGGAAGCATGACCGTAACTGTGTGTGTGTTGATTTTTCTCAACCGCCATTGTTTCAAAGGAGGATGATCTCTGAGAGGTCGTTGAAGGTCCAAAGCTGGCCAGGTGGGATCGGCGTTCCCGCGTCATGAGGAGGAGCTTCCGCAGGACAGAAGGTACGCAAGGGATCATCCAGCTTCTCCCACATGACATGACTCTGGGCCAGTCGGAGCATCCCCTGAGGAAGATCTACGTCTTTTAACAGAGCAGTAAGATCGCGGCGCATTTGTGACAAGCAATTAGTCCCAACTGCAAAAAAAAAAAAAACAAAAAAAAAAAAGCTAAAAACTGCATAAAGGCCTAGAGTAAATTGGTCTCCTCAGTTTAAAGCACTTCGGTCCATATATTCATCTAAGTTAATTTATTCGAGGAAATGAGATGAAACAAAAATAATTACAAATAACACTTTATATGGAGCTGCCGGGAAAACGCGAGCAGCAGAGGACAATAAACAAAACAAACAAACAAACAAAAAAAAAAGGCTGATTAATATTCAGTGAAATGACATGAAGCAGCTAGAGAACAATCTCACACCAAGATATTTTGTAACATCCATATTGTAATTAGCCCAGTGACAGGAGACGGCGTCAGTGTTCGACACGCTGCAGAACGACTAGTCGCTGTTTTGTGGGTAAAATCTTGAGGGGGGG
>CAAKHG010007739.1:40775-55360 GCA_901007715.1 Dactylopterus volitans
GTGTGTGTGTGTGCGTGTGTGTGAGAGATGAAAAACATTGCTCTTAACCTTCATTATTTTTACTGAAAATAACTTAAAATTTCTTTATTCATGTCCCATAAATGTGAGCATTTCTCTCAGTTTTATGAATATAAATGTAACATCAATGTAAAAACAAGGTCTTTAAGCTGTGAGTGTGTGATATTTGGGAGGATCTTTGGGTGGGAATGGAATATGATATAACTTTTTATTATTTTTTTTTAATAAAGTCTGGTGACCCAAAAGTAATGATATTTTTTTTATGAACTTAGAATGAGTTCTTTATATCTACATAGGGAGGATGCTGCATTTGCATCTTCATTAGACCAAAACAATTACTTCCTCTTTCCCCAACTATGTTTCCAGCAATTGTTGAGCTACAAATCAGTTTCCCTGCACAAATTAATAATGTTTTTTTTTTCCCGATTCCATTTTGTTGCGCGATAAGATTGAAAACCCAACTCTGACAAATTTGGTCATAGTTTTTGGTCACCGTGGGTTTTTTTTTCTGAAGGGAGAGGTGACATCAGGCGTTGTGATCTGCAAAATCCCCGATGTCACAAAATCCTGCGCGCTGCACCTTTAACGGGGACTTTGGCTGTCGGCAAAACTGCAGCTGGATCCTGCTCAAGTTCTACGAGCTAACAAAAAAAAAAAACCCCAAACTGTCGCCTCTATTTTTCTCCATTCGATAACGCACTATATTTCTTGCTAATTTCACAGAAACTCGTCATCATATTGCGTTAAGAATTTTCTCTTTCAGCAGCCTTATCTTTTTTATTTCCTATCATCGCAGCGTGGCAGGAGCGCTTGATCTCAGCTTCACTCCCACTGATTTAACATCTCTGGCACCGCTTCTCTGAATATGGCAATCAAACGCGGAAATGTTTCTTAAATGGACTGGCTAACAATTCGTCCCTGAATGCCAGGAAACAGTTGGTGTATTCAGCTCTGGCTACTTCCCTGCAGACCAGTGCTGGATCCGACTGAATCAGACGATCCATTGTGTCCAAACACATGGATAGACATGCAGGCAGAAAATAAATAGATGAATTAAAGGGAAGAGGAGGAGGCAAAAGAAAGAAATTTTCGGCTGCAGACTTTGGTTCTGTCCAATGGTCACATCAAGCTTTGCCCTCCAGCTCTTATTCTGTTTTACAGAAATGGAACTCAGCCCGGCCTCTTCCCATCGCAGCGAGAGGAACAAAGATGCCGCAAAAGGTCTTCCCACTTTCAGATGCGGAAGAGCGCGGCAAGACAACATTAGACGACAGCTCGGTGATCAAATATTTCACGTGGCAAGGTCTGCAGAGCGGATCATTGGGGGCCGACCTTCTCTCCATCCAGGACTTGGACCGGTCCAGGGTCAGGAAATGGGTATGTAACATCTCTGCAGACCCCACGCATCAAGGACACACGCTGTTTTGGACGGCGCTGCAGAGCACTCAGGGCCAAAACCACCCGGCACAGAGACGGCTTCTTATTGGTCACAGAGCCTCAGAAAACCACTGTGCAATATTTCTTTGTATGTTTAACTCCGTAAAAGCTGTAGGAATATCACCCCATGTGGAGTGTTCCCGCTATCCCTACATCCCTGCACTCCAAAAAAATTCAACTTGCACTATACCACAGACCTCATAATTCTATTTGCTCTCGTCCGCAGACCTTTATAATTCTATTTGCACTAGTCCACAGACATGTATACATTGTAACATGAAGGCTTGTGCATATTAGTTCTATTTTTTTTTTTTAGTTTATTATTTCAATGTTTAATGGTAAACTCTTGCGCAGTGCGAGCCAAGTCAAAACCAGAGCCAAATTCCTTGTTTGTGTGCACAAACTTGGACAGTTAAGCTGATTCTGATTGCTGCTATTTATACAGCTACATCGCGATATATTTCGACAGCTTTTTGTTGCCCCTCACCAGTCAGCCAGCATGACTCAAACTGTCATTCCCATGCCTTTTTTGCGATGATAAGGAACTGGTTCTACCGCCTGAAACTGCTGCGGCACAGAAGCCGTGCTGAACCACCCGCAAGGCATAACAGCCTCTTTACCACCGCAGGAACTTTTTTCATTTACCTGGGTTTCTGAAAAAAACCTCGGAGTGTTTCCACCGAAATAACCCGGGGAAAAAAACTTTCCACAAAAAAGTACCTAGTAGCGGGATAGGACTTTTCAGACGACGATCAGCAGGCCTTCGAGTCGCCGAAACACAGAAACTTGACCAACATTACAAGAAGCTGAAGGACCACAACGGTGGCAGCGGGTCCGACCGGCTGTACGAACCAGTGGTCTGAGCAGCCCGACTCCATTCTGGACGTCAGACCAGCATCCCGCACCGCGACAACGAAGGACTCGGCGACCTCGTTGCTCACGGCCATGAGCCGAGATCCACAGGAGGCAGTGGACCAGTGGAACGAAGGTGAATCATATAAATACTCACTGTTTAGTTTGTTACATGCTGTAACAGGAGTCAGCGGCACGCCGATTGTTTAGTGAGCATAAAGCCGAATGAAGCTAATGCTAACCGGTTGAAGGGCTGATGCTAAACCTAAATCACGGACAGAGAACTGGATGTGTTGGTGTTGTCGCCGTGAGCTGAACACTGATTTATGTATTGTGATTTCTAGATGAAATGGAGCGTACGGACTCGCCACGAGCGGAGGAAACGTTCACAGGGGATGCAACAACTCAAGTCGGCAGGACCGGGAGGTCCAGACCAGCTCTCTGGCGGTCCTGGAACGGCTTGTCTACACACTCTGCCGGAAGCCCAAACTCTTTACTGACTTTTCTTTTTTGTTTTGTAAATCTCATGGCTCCTTGTTTTTGCACCTTTTTGTTTTTCATTTATATTTCATTCAGAAGTTCTGGCCTAATATCGATCTGCCTGTTCGTTCACATGGTATCAAAAATTAAGTAAAGTATAAGTGCTGTTTAAGTTGCATGCAGGCGTCTGTGTAAATGGGGTTATGCTTTAACCAGGACTACGTCTATAAGGTGTAGTGGCGTAATGCAGTTTCTTTTACGTCATCTCCAGAACTCTGTGGCGCCGTGGAAACGCAAACCACGCACACGATTCCCAGGAATTCTTTTACCCGGGTAAATAAGTTCCCAGGAATAAAAGTTCCTGGGAATGTTGGTGGGAAAGGGGCTAATGTGACATTTCACGGGCAAGAAAGCAAACAGGAAGAGGATTCTGACCTTTTGTTCAAACGTATAATTCGAATTAATACCTAAACACAGACACATAGACAGACACACATCCACACACACACACATTGTCTGTCTGTTTGTCACACAGGTTGCAGAAGCCTTCAGCATGACCATGTCTCTTTGTGGTCATTATGAAAAGTGCCTGTGTGAAATATATTCACCCCCGTGTGACAAAATTAATTTCCGATGTCAGTTGAACCGTTTCCAGTGTGAGCCGCAATTGTTGCATGTCAAACCAAAGTCTAGATGCTAGCTTTCAGATGTTCAGGAAAAAAAAAAAAAATCACGGGTGCTTTGGGTGTCAGTAAACAGGGAGTAGCGATGTAGAGAGGCTGGCCTTGGTCGTCTGAGTATGCTCGTGCAGTGGCGGGGACCTTGAAAACACTGCAACAGAAGAACAGAAAAAAAAAATCGTTTAATGATTTTAGAGCTTACTGGAAGGGTTGTCAGATATGCTCGTGTCATTTCGCACACGGCAAGCAATGCTTCCGGTCCGCAGCTGGACCCCCCCATCAACCTGGACCCACGATCGCGTGAATCGTCAACGGTTATCTCGGCAACAGTTAATGAAACGATACGCAGCACTCGAAAAATGTCCCCCGGGCACGCTGCTCCATCAGCGCGTTCATGAAAGCGAAACAAAAGCAAAACAAAGAATCAAAAAAACAAAAACGACAACATTGCGTGTTGAGCCCACACATCCATAAAAGGCGAGGAAGTCCATGAGAGGAGGTCAGAGTGGGTAGATGGGTTAACCTCAGCGGAATCTGAAAGAGGAGACTGCGGTCGGCTTCGCGTTTCATACCACATTTTTTTTAATCAGTCGCCACCCTGAGCTGACCATCGACCATCAACGGTTCAAAATAGTTTTCTAAAAACCATTTCAAAGAGTTATACGCGATCATTAATTCTATCACCCGCCACTCGTTTTTTTTTTGCTATACTCAGCTGCTGCCAAACAATTTAAACTCTTCTCATATCTGATTGCTCATCAGCTGTTGTTTGTTTTGAGCCCATTTGGAGGCCATTTTCTGCTTCCCCGACTTCGCTCGCACGTTTACCGAACTCTCCAAGAGAAACCGCGCTATTTCCCCTATTTTGAAATAGCATTCACATTTACCTTAGTTTTTTTTTCCCCCAGTACTGTGCACTGCTAAACACAAACATGTGAGTTTATGCCCCGAATGCCTCATGTGCAAAGTGTCAAAAGACAACTTGCGCTGTTTTTCACCAGAAACTTGAATTTATTGGATATTTTTCATGTATTTAAGGGACTCTTCTTTGCTCTCAGTTGGGCTCATGTCTTGATGGTAAGAAAAGATTTTATACAAATGGCAAAGAATAAGAAACCACGAATTGGGTCTTTAAAAGCATTCAGTCAAAAAGCACACAGCCTTGGTGCCAACGACTATAAATGTTCTGTTCCTCACGATGCCTGGGCCCGACCTTAGTTACCCTGTAAAACAACCAGCACATTCTGTATTTTTCCGACTTAATGTCTGGTATCAACCATAAATCAAACAAAACAAGTACAGACAGATATTTTTTTTTTTTTTTTTTTTTTTTGCAAGCACAAGAACGAATATTATCCAGACGGTGTGTCGACACAGTCCTTTACACCTCTGAATGGCTGTGGAACGTTGCCATTCTCATTAACAAGAGGGCAGTCCCCGCAATCTTTGTATTCAGAGTTTAGTCTAGGAACACTTTCCGAGTGAGTGGTACTGAAACAATTGGTGTGCCATTCTAATCTCCGCGCTGCCGCTGAGTTTTGGATCTGGCCGTATTTGGCCGACAGTCTCCTCTTGTGCTGTGGCAGCCTGCAGTGTCTCTGGTCTCTGTGGCACTTTATGGCTGCCAAAATCTGAGGGAAAGGTCATTTATACTGCAGACACAGTGGGAGAACAGCACTCAGGTGTCTGCAAGAGAAGCCTCCTGTGTCATAGTGAGGCTACAAATCCATCTTGGCTACTGGGCTGTGAAGCCTTTTCAGCGACTTGCGCGTCGCACATTTCCTTCCTCGCAGTTTTCCATCTGCGCCGGAGCACAACTTATCAATGTTCCTTCCTTGTCTGGAATGAATGTATCTCATTTTCCAGTTTTGGCATGTGCGGGGAACTGCGGGGTGGGTGTTGACAGGCATTTTACGCTGAGCCTCACATGCATGGATAAACCTGGCTAAGACCTGGGTTATCACACATGTGTGATAAGCCCCTTTTAAATAACTGTGGTTTGGAATGATTTTCACGCTTCTCCTCTGTTCCAGATCATATTTAAATCAGTAATCAGGTGTCTTTTTTTTTTTTTTTTGCGCCAGAAAGTCAAAACAGGCAGCAAGGAAATAAAAGGGAAAAAAAAGGGAGAAGATAATCCTCCAAATCCTGGGTAAGCATTTATACTTCCAGATGTGACTTTGCAAACCTCCAAACTGTACATTACTAACAGATGTCGCCGATGTGAAGCACAAATAAGTAAAAATGAAACCTCAGATGACGATTTGACCGAGTGTTCAAATCTTGTCAAACGCATTTATTTACCGTATTTACATGCTTTTTTTGTTATTGTGGACAGCTCTGTGTGGAATTGACAAAGTGGACTGCTCAGTTCAACACACACACACACGCACACACACACAGGCAGACAGATGTGGAGACATGGATGAAAGAAAATTTCAATATAAAAGGTGAAGTGATTCATGTCGTGCCCCGCCTCTCTTTCCATCCAAGCCAAAGTGCTCAGCCCTCAGCTTGGCAACATGTGTCAGCTTACATTAGGTGGACCAGTGAACAATAGCCTCAGCCAGGAGCAGGTGGTGGTTACTTGAAACTCTGAGAGGAGGGTGTGCATTAACGTCTGAGTGTGTGTGTGTGACAGAGAGGGAGAGAGAGGGAGAGAGATGGGTGTATGTGCCATCTGGAGCACCGGGATGATCCCAGGTGAGGCGGAAAACTTGAATGTGCTGTTTCTATCAGTCAACTGACTGGCTTCACTCCTGGATCCCGGCACCTTTTAGAAGAGGACCCCACGGCTCCTTGCTATGTCTCCGGCGAGGGTGCGGACCAATTTTGAGAGTGTGAAATGAGCCATTACAAGGTGTGCTGCAGCCCCTTGTAAAGTGGACCGGCCCAGAATGAGATCAGCAGGCCAAGTCACATTTATTTGTAGGACATCTCCCACAAACAGATTAAAAGCTTTTACAGAAAACAGGGGGACACTATATACACCACTCGGCCATAACATTACGACCACTGCATGTTTACCATACCATAATGCTACAACCCTGCAATAAATCCTGCCTTCTGCTAAATTGTTATTGATGATTTGTGATTTGTAACTGTTGAACCGTACTGGATTATACTGAGAGGTGTCCCTCATATTTTGGTCATCCCACTCATAAGCGTTAGGGTGACAAACTATGAGGGACACCTCCCAGCATACCCCAGTGCAGTTCAACCGCATCAGCAATTACACACCCAATCAGAATCCTTAAGATATGTCAACGCCTCTCCCAAACAGGCCCAGTCGAAATTCAGCATAAAACTCCTCCTGAAGGGAGAACTTGCTGCAGGGCTGTTGCATTATATTCTGGGGCGCACATGCGGCGGTGGTGGTGCGCGTGTGCACGTGTACGCGTCCGCGGCGGCGTGTTCGCGTGAGGAGGGCAAGCCGGGATATGTGCATGTCCACAGGCTTAAGTTCAGGAGTATATTAAAGCAACCGCTTTGAAGACGGGGGCGGGGGGGGGGGGGTGAATGACAGCACGCAGCTGGGGACTCGGGCTGGTTGTGGAAGATGTTTGAAATCGCAAACATTTCACCATAATTACCGTAAGCGGAGTAAATATGAGTCATATTTACGCACTCTCGACTGTCCACACATAAAAAAATATATGATTATAATGTAAGACAAACTGCGCTTGCAGCATGTGCTTTCCCTGTGTTGCGTGATGGTGGACATTCCCGGGTTTGTGGCTAATTCATGTTTTCAAAAGCGCCTTACTGATTTTCTCGCATGAAATCTCTCAGGACAACTCCTCTGATGTCCCTCCTGATATCATGATGACTGACATTCATTTATACTTTCAGCAATTATATACTTTAATGCTTCTTAATGAGATCTTCTGTGTTGCTCTGTCCTATTCTTCTTCATTTTACGTTGGCCAAAAAAGCAAAGGTGGACTTAAGACGCCTATGATGAGTCCATGCAGCACACAAATCCTACCTCTCGCCGATCTTACCGCCCAACCGAAATATTTAGCACAGATAATGTGATGCATGAATTTTCAGTTGGTGGTCTGCGAACCTCCCGGTGGTCCCTTAAGTCATCGCGAGTGATGGCGGCGTATTCACTTAGGTAGTTTCGAACCGTTTTCGACATAATAATTACTGTTTGTGAATAATCAGATTCATGCAGAAGTATAAGACTGAAAACTGCGGAGGTGGCTTCCCTAAGGCTTTTTTTTTATGTTAAAAAAAAAAAAAGTAAGTCTGTGCTGTGCTAGACCCGCATTTAAGAGATGGGAGATCTGTGAATGTGTGGTATCAGGAGACCAGTGCACCGCCGAGTTTCGAATAAATCCTAATCTCAACCTCTGTCCTCGCAGTGGTCCCCAGATTGTTTTGTAGTCAGAATGGTGGTCCCTGTGTCACAATCAGTTGAAAACCCCCCCTGGTATGGTAGATAAACAGTCCGAGTTCATTTTGATGATTGCTGGGACAGAGATTAGCCCTGCTGCTGGATGCAGAATCACCGAAATTCTGTTTTGCAGCCCGTCCACAGTCCTTAGGTTGTGGACACACCGAGCCGAGATTCATGTGCCAGAGCCGTGAGAGCGATCTGCACCACGCTGCTCATCAACTCCTCATGTTGTGGCACCTGCCCTTCAGCGCTAATGGCTTTTTTCGGAAGGACCATGGACCTCTTCCACCCCCTGTCCCCATGCATCACCTTGTCCCCTCGCATCACGTCTCCCCTCGCCCCTCCACCCCCCCGCCCCCCCTCCCTGATTGTCCTTTGCCAGACAATTTTCTGAGCTCATGGCACTGTCCACCTTAATCCTCTACAGTGCTTGAACCTGAATCTTCACTGTCGACGGAGACGAGAGCAACCAAACATAGGAGGACAGTTCACACCCAGCAACGTATCTGCGTGCTCTTTCTCCGTTTCGAATTCTCCTTCCGTTCCCCGTGTGCCCTGCGAACCAAAACTGAGTCGCGGACACCCCATCAGTCCGGCTGACAACAATGCAGTAAATATGAGTAAGGGCCCACATCCGTGCAGGTGCGATGCAGTTCACGACGTTCCCGCGCGGAAAATCGGAGCGTCGAACTCAAACAGCTGAAGTGTCCAGAAAGTTTCGGCGGCAGCTGACTCACACAGGAGACAGCAGGTCCTGACACCTCTCACTGCTGCAGAGGAGTCCGTGTGGAACATTACAGCCGGCCGCTTTAAATAAGCCAACTGGGTTATTTATAGTGAAAATGATTTGTTTGATATTTGCAAAAGGCCTTTAACGTCCCACTTCCTCCCAGTTTCACGGGGTACAGCATGTGCGGAATGAGGGTGTAAGCACCTTTTGAGGGTGACTGAGAATATATGTTATGTCTTTGTTTGCTTACTTTAAAAAGTTTTTTTTTTTAATTTTCTTTATGAGGGGCCATTCGAGACATAATCTATTCTGGCCCTAACACCACTGCCATGAAAGTTTAATAGCATGAAACACCCTTAAAGGTGATTTCCAATCAGTGGAATTTTTTTTTTTTTCCTACAGTTTGCAGTACACTTGAATGCACCTCGAAGACCGAGACTGTCACAGCTGAAAAGCGCTGAGTAATTAGTGTGGAGCATGCGTGTGCATAAGCTGTGTTTCATTGCCGGCTGGCTCAGAGTTTGGCCGAGGACAATGCAGCGGTGTCATGATAAAAAAGACAAAAGGTACCACTCTCCTTACCTGGAGACCTTCTCCAAGGAACTCGAGGATTACCGGGACCTGGAGGAAGAGGAAAGTAAGCGCTTTACTTGTGATCTCCCCCGCCTCTAATTTTCCGTCACTTTTGTGATCGTAAGGCTAAGGGAGACCAGGACTGCCCACAAGAATGACACACTGAACTGGAGCCCTTCCGCCCAGTGATTGAGGATCGACCTGCCATCAGCACCAGTCTGGAAACATTAACATTTTAAGCCACTTTTTTAAAATAATTATCTATGGTTATGTGCTTTGTTTGGGTGTTTTTAGCTTGATGTGGCTCCCAAATGCTCGAGTCTTTTCAAACCGCTAACTTTTAACTTGGACCACTGTACCGGGGCCTTATTGGGCTAATGTGCCAGGTGCAGTAGCAGATCCAGCCGTGGTGCCACCCGCCTTTACAGTGAGCCAGTGGACCCCAAAAATTCAATTAGCATGGCCTGGATTTTAACGAGTGGCAAAAACAAGATGCAAGCCATGCTCAAGAGTACAGCTATGGACTGAAGCACAACAATGTGATTTCGTGATAAGCACCCTTGAGTGAGAGGCGAGAGAAGAGGTCTTGAATCTGGACAAGGCTGAGTGTGCCACTCCAGCAGTGATATTTTGGTTTCTGAATGAGCTGCATGGTGATAATTTGTTGGTTCGTTTCGTTCTGTCTTTTGACTGCAGACAAAAGCCTGCAGAAATTGCCCAAAAACCTCAGCTCTGCGCCTTCAAGAGCCAACTAAATAGACCAGAGACCCTCAGATTCCGGAATCGATGGGTGCTCATCTTCGGGAGCGGCTTGTTTTCAGGCCTGCAGCCAAGGGCCGCTCAAAGCAGGGCAGGGAGACAATTTAGAGAAACTCCAGATCTGACATTTGTCAGATCACGGCGACCGACTCCGAATGCGGAGATGGACCAAATGGAGGGGAGGCGCGGGGAGGGGGTGTCCAGAGTTGGCGTGTGCCTCTGTTAACCGGCAGAGGGGTGGCACCAAGCCAGGCGGCAGACTGGAAGGTGGAACTGAGGGATGCGGAAGTATGTACTTTAGTCAGCAACCGGGGGCCGCCGTCTTACGCTGTCAATCCAAACAGCTGCAGATGTGGAGCCGCCGCACCGTCCCCCCACACTAATGGTGGCACCATTGGATGGTGAAACACACGAACCGCTCGCAAGGTTTGTCTAATCAAATTTCATGACTGGAGATGGTTAGAGATATCCTTTATCATTTTAATAGAATATCAGTTTAGGCCTGGTTATATAATAAAAGTATTTACTATAACATTGGTTTTTCTCCAAAGGCATTCCTTAGTTGTAACGTTCCTCTGGTCCCACTGCTTTATGACAGCGCTGCTTGGTGGCTGGGGAGGGAGGATGACGTCTTTTGTAGAAAGTAGCGTGCACGATTTTTTTTTTTTTTGGGGGGGGGGCGCTGCGAAATAAGGCAGAAGTAATTGCTATTTACCCACACTAAATTAGGTTCTGAGCTCAACCACCCATCTACACTGGCAACGCCGGATGATACACTTCTGAAACCGTTTTTATCACACATACCCTTCAATACATGAATGAGATGGTCAAAAGGCGACGACAAACCGGCTGTTTCGGACAAGCTGATGGATGAGCAGAACTGGGAAAACGGCTTTATTTCTTATTTAACTTTGGGCAGTATGTGTCTCAGTGGGGTTGCTAGCAGGGCTGAACAATGTGGCAGTGATCTTTGTTTGCTGTTATTGGACATTTTAACATGGCCGCCACAACATCATGCCGGATTAACATTGACGCTAGTGGTTTTTTTTTTTGATATCCAGTGTTTAACATGATGAACACTGTTTTAGGCACGCTGTTGTTTACATCAAGAAATATTATATACAGTATATTGTGTCTTTAAAAATGACCAATTCCACTTACTTCGGGAGTATTGGGCATGTCCTCTCATCCTGTGTTACAGCTGATGACACTGCTGGGCTGCAGTGTAGTTTCAAACTGTACGATTACACACTTAAAAGCAAACAAAGCATCTTTCCACTGCCAAAAAAAAATAAAATAAAATCCCTAGGCAACACACAGCAACAACGGTGACAAATAGCTTTTTTTTTCTAACCACTTCTGGTTTGGCGTTATATTTTTGCCTGGGGCTCCAAAAAAAAAAATGATGACACAGCAATGACTGTGTTGCAAGATGGCTAGCATAAATTTATTAGTCGACGGGCAAAGTTAAGCTCATGTGCATTGTTGCTGAGGCTCATATTGCAAAGACTGGCGAAACCGTCCAGTTTGGTTTAGTTTGTGGCCGCTTTGTCCATCAAGAGCAAAACATGGGAGGCGCTTGGGAAATGTTCTCACCTCCACATGTGCTTTGGGTAAGGGTTCCCCAATGCTGGTCCACTAGGGTCCCCCTTCCCCAGCCCAACCCGTTTCAGATGTCTGCCAGCTGCAGCTCATCTGAATCAAATGATTCCATCAACAAGCTGTGTCGAGGCATGATGACATCCCAGGTATTTGGAGCAGGGTTATATCTAATCCATGCAGGGTGGGGAGAACCGGGATTGGGAAACACTGCTTTGGATAACATGACAATGACGATGTGTTTCGGGGGTATGGTGGTACACATTTTCCCATAAACCCCGGCTGCGGTGCCTCAGTGCCATCCATGCTAAACGTGAGGTGCAATGATGATGACCTCCCGTTTCCATTCCAGTCCCGCATTTTTTTTTCATGTGTGTGTGTGTATATATATATATATATATATATATATATATATATATATATATATATATATATATATATATTTCTAATACCAAATGTATACATTGAATGTATACAGATTGCATGTGTAGGTGGGGAAGAAAAAAATATATATATCTCAACGTGAAAGGAGGCTTTATGCACGAGTGAATACATGTATGTGAATGGAGATCCATGCATGCAAGAGCTGGAGTTGTCTTGTAAAGCCCCTCGTTTTTTTTCTTTCTTTTTTTTTGTGCGCCGTTTCTAATTGCGCAGGTGTGTAGAATGGAGATGAAATGTTCTGCCACCGAATTCACGCTTTCCTCTCAACAGTTCCATTATTAGTTTTATTTGTTTTCATACTGAAAACGGATCGAAACGGAAGTTTTTTTTTCTTCTTTTTTTCTCTCTCTCTTTCCACCCCCAGCGTCTCGCACTCTTGACTCCCTCCCCCCTCGCTTGCCGCATGGTGGTCCCTCCCGATTGGCCCGCGCGCCTGTCTGTCAGGGCTCCGTGGGCGGGACCCCGGCGCTCCACTCGCGCTCCGCCGCGCCGTGGACTGTGCGCCGCAGAAGCAGACCAAGAGCGGGGCGGACGGTGCCACACCAGCCGCGGAGCATCTTCAGCGTTACCGGAGGACGGCTGAGGCTGGACGCAGAGAACCGAGGGCTGCTAGAACCGAGCCAGGGAACCCCCCCACCGCCCCCCGCCGGTACAGACCCGAGCACGTCCAGAAGAGCGACAACATTTCTGTTGATAAAACCCCCCAAAAAAACAAACAACAACAACAACAAAAACCGCTTCACAAGACTCCGGGTCATTAAGTCGCTTGTGTTCACCCTTCTTCCCAGGGACTCACAAAAAAAAAAAGAGACGTTCTCCGAAGTCCGCTTGGATAGCTTGACAAAGCCGCCCCGGTCCAGCTCGAGGTCCAGCGGAGGAGCAGCAGCAGGAGCCGGAGCAGGAGCAGGAGGAGGAGGAGATACCTTCAGGGAGGAGAAACTAAGAAGTCAGGATGAACCTCAAGACTCATTTGATTTTCACCCTCTACACTATTTACGGGATTCTTCTAAAAGGTGAGCGCCGGACCGCGTGCGGACGTGCGTATTTGTGCGCGCGCGTGTGTGTGTGTGTGTGTGTGTGTGTTTGGGCGCGCGCGTGTTTACAGGCCAACGGCGGGGCAGGATGACGGGGTCACGCGCGGGTCTTGACAGACGGGATATGTGACACACGCACACACACACACACACACACACCCCTCCTCCTTGTGCGTCTCGGGGCTGCGCGCGCGTCGGTCGCACGTGCGATCGTGTGGACGCGTGCGTGAGCAGCTCAAGTGAGACCGGGGGGGGTAAATGGAGGAGGAGGCTTTGCCCCGCAACATTTCGGAATCTCCGGGTGTTGATTTTCAGGAATGAGGAAGGAGCCGATTGCAATTTTTTTTTTTTTTTACCGCAGCTCTGGACAGGAGACGACCCGCGTGCGCATCGACGGCGACGCGGACACACACACAGACACGCACACACGCTCGCCTCCCGTCACGTGCTGGCGCGTTGTTGGCAAAACGAGCCTGCGAGGATGACACACCTCAGAATGGAACAAGCACCCCCGCGGGTTGTTGTGTGTGTGTTTTTTATTTATTTTTTTTGTATTTGACTCGCAAGCACATGGATGAGTCACGGAGACGCACAGGCTGCCCCCCTCCTTTTTTTTGTTTTTTTATTACGCGCAAATCTATGTGACGATTTTTTGTTTATTTTCAAATTCCCGGTTCTTTCTTTCTTTCTTTCGCGGTCTGCTGTGTTTCGGGGTGTTTTTATTTTTTATTTTTTGACGCGGGCCTTGCGCAACGCGTCCGAGCGAGTTGCGGGGAAACAGGTGCGGAGCGGCGCGACCCTGCGCTAAAACTGCCGAGCGCGCATTCGTGCCGCGACGGCGGGCGGGGGAGCGCGGCTCTTTGGGTTTGCGCCATCTCGTCAACCAGCGGCGGGAACCGACGTGGAGGCGGTTCGTCCGAGCAGAGCCGAGCCGCGCCGCTCCGTTCCGTTCCGCCGGTCGCCCCAACCCCCCCCCCGACCCCCCGCCCACCCTTTCGCAATAATTGCATGATAAACAGCTCACTTCCTCGCTCGCTCCGTCGATACGGGCGTCAGGCAACGCTGGAGATCAAGGTCACAGCGGGTTGCCCATGCATGTTTCATGGGGCTTGCATATGAGAGTCGACCTAGAATAGACCCATAGCACAAAAAAAAGAGACTAAAATAAAGCGTTGCAGTGTGACATTTATTTTTGGTAGTTTTGGATCCTAAACTTGAAACAAAAAAAAACAAAAAAAGTTGCAAAGTGTCCAAAACAGAAACGCTCACAATCGATGACATGGTGCAAAATAGACCAGTGCAGCATTTCATAAAATTCCATTGGTTTTGACACTAAAGTTGGGCGATTTGGTGATGTCTTGACGGGACGTCATACGGAACCACGTGATCATGATCTCTCGGAAGCACTCGCATGCCATTGAATGGCGTGCGGGAGGCCTTCAGATGTCATTATTGGCGTTTTTGCGGGAAGGTGGAAGGGGCTGCCCTCTTAGGATGGCGGGTTAATGGGCGGATTCATGCTGGAACGACTGCCACAACTGACACGAGCAGGTCTGCCCCCCCCCCCCCCCCCC
>CAAKHG010007741.1:4786-22239 GCA_901007715.1 Dactylopterus volitans
GGTGAGCTGTTAATTTCCTGGGCTAGATCCAGAGACAGCTTTAATGTCCTCTGTAAGTATTCTCCCGTTAGCTGCCTAATGTGTCTGATTAATGTGCCAGTGGATCCTCCTGGACGTTTATGATACTTTATGAATCAGAATGACACAGAGTGTTTAATTCACAGAGAAGGTCCCAGCTATCTGTCATAACACACATTCTGCTACGACGGTGTATGAGGGGTTTCAGGTGCAGCTTTTTAAGAAGGGCTGTGTTTATATCTGAAGAGATTGATTCGGCGCTATGCTAGCCAGTGACACAACATTGCGGGACGGGTTAAGCATGTTAGCGCCATGTGTTGGAATGTCAGCTGCCATGTTTTCCATAACTGTCTCAGCTTGAATTGCTTTCGGGAGTGGTTGGGAGAAACCACTTAATTTCTGAGTCAAGAGACATACTGCAGCTGACACGTACGCCAAGAAACGTCGCTCTCATTTACGCATTCACCTCTTTCTACAAATAAGAGTAAAGTAACTTAAGTGTAATACATGTCTGACATATGCGTTGCATCCATTTAATTAATGATCATTCAAATCACTATTTGACATCATCAGTGATCCTAAAGTGGAGCCTAGATGTTATCAAAGCTGCGGCCAAATGTAAATAGGTTGCGCGGCCTCAACTTGGGAGAAGAGTCAGAGAAGAAGGGGCTGTCAGCGGCACTTCAGTCTCAGCAGACTGAGCGTGGTGAGAGAAAGAGACGAACAATAAGGGCAGATAAGGAGCAGGAACTCCTCTGACATCTTTATCAGTTCTAACACACTCTCACACCGGGAGCCCTGACGGAGACCAATCTTCTCCATGACTGACTGTTGCCAGGGGAGCAGCACCAACCTTGTCGAAACGTTCAAAAGCTTCATTAAGCAACTCTGTCAAGTACATACATTGCAGTGATGCCATGCTGCACTAGCGTATGGGCAAGTCAGAACTATTTATGTCATGCAGTCTCAAATGATGATTGGCATAACAAGCTAATAAAGATAATAAAAGATAAATATACACCCTTAAGGTCATCGTATTGAATGACCCTGAGCAGTCATATTATCCATGATAGTGTGGGTACATGAAACAGCAGAAGAGCTATTCTACCTCAAAATAACACTTTTCAAAATTATTTTGATGAGACACTGACATATAATTGGTAGCATCTGAAATCTGGAAAGATCTGTCATTCCTACACTGTGGCGTGGGTAGTGAGCGATGCAGAACTTTTTACAGCGCTAGAACTTCACATGGACTTCTCAGTTAAGACAGCATAGCAGAGCCAAAAACACAGAGGAGGGTGCTGACAGAGAAAACTGAGAAGACAGATTTGAGATCCTGGCCTGCTGCTACTGCTCAGTCACTGTGACTGCGAGCAGTCACAAACAATATGAGAGATTTCCCAATAGAACCTCATTTTTAAACATAGTTCAGTTCTTATCGTCAAATAATGTCAGAATATTGTTGGTTCTCGCCATGCCAGCACATCAATGGATTTAAATGGGGCAGCGCCCTGAGACTACCACCTTGGCAATACACCTTGCTGCTGCTTTAAAATGACAAACTGGTGCAAAGATTAGAGAGATGTACCATTTTTCATGCACAGGCCCGATCACTGTTGACAGCAAATGTGGACAACTTAAGCAATAAATTCCTCTGTGTACCGTATTGAGAAAGAGTTCCCCATCTCTGGTCTTGAGCAGGCAGTACACAGGATGCATTGCAAGACTGTGGCATCGAACCCCCACATCTTGCCTCGCTCACGGAGGTTAACAACAGTGCACCCAGCAGTTGTACAACTGTGGGTGGCTCGCCTCCTGGCTATTTGGAAGAAGAGGCTAGAAATCCAAGATGAAATGGCCTGCAATTCTCCCTTAATACCAGTTATGTCACTGGTGCCAGAAGAGTAACGAATCTGCAACAATTTCTCAGACAGTATAGCACACTGACTACAGATGACTACATTTGCCTACATTTCACACCTGTTTGACGTACACATGAAAAGTGGCCAATTTTGTCTTTTAACGTAAGTTGGCTATGGTGTTGCATTCAAATGACTCCTATAAACTCTGGTATACATTCAGTGACTTTTTTTTTTTTTTTTTTTACACATAACATATGTTCATAGTAGATATGGTATGGCTAAGCTCAGTGGCGGTGTTGAATTGCAACATTATATTTTAAGTACGAGTTTTGAAGCACTATACTTAATACTACTTTATGCAGTCGGTCTCTGCATTACTTTAATGGCACATTCATACTTTTTTTGCCTTGACAATTTTATATATGATGAAATTAATAAACTAATGCAT
The DNA here is from genome assembly GCA_901007715.1 of Dactylopterus volitans. Taxonomy (NCBI): domain Eukaryota; kingdom Metazoa; phylum Chordata; class Actinopteri; order Syngnathiformes; family Dactylopteridae; genus Dactylopterus; species Dactylopterus volitans. The sequence continues at coordinate 7,118 of CAAKHG010007741.1, forward strand.
GATACACTTAAAGAGTACAGGTTGTTGTTAAAAAAAATATGGTAATACTTTATATGATTAACCAAATATATGTATAGGTAAAATCTGACTGCTGAGGAAAGACTGTGGTTCGGTATTTGATCGCGCAAACATTTGATTGCGGCTCTGAAAGGGATTGTGACCATAAATGACGAGGTAAATGTTGAAATAATGCGCATGGTTATAAACAGAGGGCATTTACTCTTTGTTCTTTGATGACAGCTTTGACAAAGGCTACATGGCAGCACCACTGTATGTTCTCTCCCTGTCACACAAAGCTTATGCAGGAAGCTTGTGCAAATATTTGCTTTTATTTATACAGACCGACTCAATATAATTTTCCACAGTTTCCTGCTAGCTGGCTTCACTTCAAAAGTGATGTGAAGTGGTGGAAACAAATCTTCAGTATCTGTCACACACAACATTTTCTCCTTGGTCACAGTGGAGATTCTGCTCCAGCCTCATGATGAATGATTGAGCTTTAATCTCACGAAGGCAATATAACTTGGGAGTGGGGAAAAAAGGAATTTCCCAAGGAATTTACCATCTAACTCCATCTGGTTGCAGCCATAGTGGACTGCTTTGTGATGAGATCAATGGGATTGACAGAAAAAACATATTGATTAATTACCTCTGTGTGTGTGTTTCTACTGGATACCCCTCTTGGAATCCCCCTTGGCTACTTGTCTGTGTTATTTATTTGCCGCGCTTTAAAGGCCACATCATATGGCTTTTAGAGAGACAGGGCAAGTGAGGAGTCTGGACATTACTCAAATGCTGGAGTCGAAAGAAGCGAATGTGGACTTCAAAGAGAAAGAGCCAAAGCATCAAAGCGTTGTGTCTTTCGATGGCACAAAATCGGCATGGCCATTCCTTTTGTAAAGCAATTTATGAAACAGATGGCTTTGTGCTTGGACATTTTATCAAGAGACAACTGCTCTGCTGTTACTAGTTTCCATCTGTTGGTTGTTCTTTTAGCTGTAGGCAGAACTATAATAGAAGAGCCAGACCACAACCTGTTTTCCCTAGGGTTCAAAGATGTCCTTGCTGCCCCCCTCTCTCTTTTCCTGAGTGTGAAGCAGATAGCAGACCTTTCATCTTGTTCAAAGTACTTACAGCAGTACTGTATCAGCAAAGAGCTCAGCAGCGTAACGCCTCGTAACTTTGGAGGGCCGGGCCAACAGCGTGCGCCGCGCGGCGCGTCATCTAGCGCATTGTCTGAAGAGCTCATCTTCAATGCCGTCTCTCTCATCCCCCCATGCAGGTGTCAGAAAGGTGCGACTATGTTTTTGTGAATGGCAAGGAGATGAAGGGCAAAGTGAAGATGATGGTGAACTTCACCTATGAGTACCTGACTGCTCAACTGGAGCTCAACGTGTGGATCCCTCGACTCCCCCTTCACATCGAGGTGTCAGACACGGAGCTGAGCCAGATCAAAGGATGGAGGGTGCCCACCACAGCCAGCAGTCAGAGGTCAGTACTGCCGGGTGTTACTGTGTTTCTGTGTATCTGGCTCTCCCATTGAAATTCATTACTTTTGGCTACTGACGATGAGATGTCTGATAATTTGTTCATTGATTTCCTGCAGAGGATTAGCTTCAGAATTTATCCCCCCCCCCCACCCCCCCTCCAATTTCTCCAAAATAACTTCTAGATTTTCCAGTCATTGCTTCACCTAAAATACTCATCGTCGGAGTGCATTGTGTGGCTTTGTGGCAGCACTCTCCTTATTCAGGTCATGTATTGGATTTAAATCACGGCGGGCTTAGATAAGACAATGATGAGACGTGTGAGTGAACACCACCTGTCTCTTCGTAGCTTCAGACCTACTGACAGTTCCAGGCTGATAACAAAATGGCTGACTTGTGCAATACAGCTTGTCATTGCGACTGGCTTAAGGTGGCCTGCCGTCACGTCTCTTAGTAGTCAATGGGAGAGAGCATTATTAGAGCTGTCTGGAGGTCAGACCTCTCCCCTGGGGCCTCATCACAAGCAACGCCTGTGCCCTGCTACCCTGCAACTGTTGAAATCTATCAACTGATGGAGCAACTACCTGCAGTAATTATCTCCGCAAAAGCTCTGAGGTTGGACTTGGAGTCATCCCACATACCAGTGTGTCAACTCTGAGTTTCCCTTCTTCTCTTGAGTGACAGAGGTAAAGCATTCAACTAATGCAATGGCTTGTGGAGGATGTTGCCTTTTCAGCTGTGCCCTGGTATTCCTTTCACAGTGGGAAGAGCCAACTGCTGATGAGCTGTGCGGAGCTTAGTGTTACTCTCTCGTTGCCCTCTCTTTGTTTGTTGCGGGATAACTGGTGTGACCTTGCAAAGTTGCACTAGGCCTATTGGTGAGAACAGGCATTAGAAAAGCAGGTGTTGGGACGCTCCCCTACCAGCTAGGCTGGCATATCGTGGCTACACTGAGGCAGAAATAAATAAATGAAACGACATCAGGCCTGTTAGTTGCAGAAGCATTTTGCACTTAGTTTTGACTGACGGTGCCTATATGCCTCACTTCTTCCATCTCTAAGCCCTGTGAAAACCAGGACAAGATAAGCCTTTGCAGACAGCAAACTTAAGTGTAGGCGTAACACTCGGGCATGCACCACTCCTTTAACACTTCTTTAAGGATATGGATTGTGAGCTTTGTCTTGCCTCCGCGTATACTTTTTAATAAACTTGCTTTTCAGTGTTATATTTCATTTCTTAAACTTTAATTCGTCCTTGGTTTGAGATTGTGTGCGCTGACTATACCATGTTTTTTTCAGCAAGTCATGCAGGCGTTTCTGAATTCCCTACAAGATTCTAACAATATAAAACGAATCAAGCATTGTCAGACAGAGTTGCCTCTGTATATATAGAACCAGCTCTGCCTATTTCTGTCTAAATGACCTTCGTCGTTTTATTGTAGCAGAAAATAAAATGCAGGAAAATGCCAAAGCAGATACAACGCATTATCCACGGGCCACAACAAAAATAAGCATGACACATACATTAATATGCAGCATCCCCTCAGAAGTCAGAAGTGGGCTTGAAAGTGAATGAAGCGGAAAGAAAAATTGCTTCGTGAAGCAGGTTGTTTTCGGCACTGAGTGTGATTTGTTTATTAGATTAACCTTAGATTAGACTGCGAGATGGCTGCCCAAGCACTGGCAGATCAGATTTATAGTGGAGCTAAAATGGTTGGACTTCACTCTCAGCTTGTTTACTCCTGAATCCATAACACCTGACTGTAATCTGCGCTTCTGGATTTACTGTGTTAATGCTGAGTCAGGCAATATGTCAATAGGTACGTAGCATTAAATGAGAAATACTATTCATACTCAAAGCAATCACAGTATGATTCAAAAAGTCAGCATCAGAACTGTCAGTGCTGGAGGAATAACATACATTATCTCTTGTGCGTATACTAATATGTAAGTTATCGAGAGAATTTGCTCAGACAAAGCAGAATACATATTAAGCATATTTAAATTGTAAATGTATGTTTGATCACAACATCTAAAATCATAAACCACATTAGTCTGTTTGTCTGGAATAAGAAAAATATAACCAAGTGCCAAGTGTGATGTTTAATGCATCCGTTTCTTTTGAATTGGCAGACTGAGGTGACCAAGTGAGAAATGTTCTCGCACTTTAAAAAAAAATGTTTTCAAAAATATGAGAGACTATTTTGAAATATGGCCCAGCACCCTATCTTTGCGTGGAGTGCAACATGGAAGTCATAACTCGAGGAGTTCATAAATATGCAGTAAATATGGCAGGCATTGCCTACATAGAGATATCACATCTGCTGTTTTCAATTCATTTCACAAGCCCTTCGAAATTAGTGTTTGAAAGTATACAAACAAACTGGAGACAATTTTAGCAATGCAAAGCAGAAACAGTGGCTCTACAAAGTATCAGCAGAAGACCTCCACCCCAGTTTCAGATCCGACCAAAAAATATTTGTTCATCTCTCCCTCTTCAAAACTACATTTACACTGTTACATGGATACAAATCTTTTTCCTCAGCATGACACAGTCCTCACTCTCTTGTATTGGTTGCTGTTATAATCCGAATTTCGCTCCAAACTGCAGCCAAAACTAGTACCAAGGTCATGACACAAATGTAGATATGAAGCGAAATAAACAAAAGTGTTTGGGAAAGCGTCCAAATTCCAGAGTCCAAATTCTGAATGCGTGTGTATACATTCACTGGTTGAATTTGGGATGTTGTCACTTGTTGCCCTTGGACCTTGTGGAAAACTGAATCCTCTCTCACAGTGACCTTCCATTACTGAGGATAATTAACGGTTTAGAACAATTGTTTCCATGACTAGCTGCCATTCAGTTGCACGTGAAATTGGTCCAGCCAGTGAAGGCTTTAAGCCCCTAACTCCAAATCTTGCTACGCCCGCTTCTTTTCTCCAGAGTGTGCAGCTGACGTCTTTTTTTCCCCCCATGGCTTCACAGGCAGTCAGATTTCTCTGAGGATTCAGGAAAAGACGAGCCGAGAGGATAATCACAGGGAAAACTGTTTCAGAGATTAATTTCTTTTCTTCTCCCCTACATCATGATCGCAACCTCTGCTGGCTGCGTGAAAGAGGAGCAAATGGTGACAAGGAGACTGAGAGCTGGGTGTAAGTCTGTGTTGCCGTATATGATTAGTATAGTTTGGTTGACAAAGGACTTTTGTGTTTGTAAGTGTCCCAGCTGTGCGCCAGTGTAAGACTGAAGAGCTTTAACAGCATTTATTCTTTCTCAACATCTCGCTGTGCTTTATCTGTTGTTTTTATAAATTTGTTTGTTGAAGCAAAATACAAAAACACTTATGGGCAAATCCAAACAATATCGCAGCTGTATTATAGCCATTTAAACCTACTTTGTCATACTCACTGCAATTTTCCTGGTGGGAAAGAACAGAGCCTCAGTTGGCTGATTTGTTGCCTTATGTAATAAAATTAGATTTGGTAGCAACAGAGCAATCAGGGAAGCTATTAAGTAAAGCAGGAAAGAGGTGTATGCACATTCAAAATCCAGAGCAGGTGCTCCAACTTGATGCAGGAGAGACACCGAGGAAGAAAAACAAAAGTCATACACTGGACTGATCATCTCTTCATGGTTTCATCAGTTTAATCATTGATATTTGCTGCGTATGTCCCTGTGTGAGTTATTCTGTATTGTGTATGTGTGTATGTGCGTGCATTTCACAAAGTGAATGCATTTCTGATAATACCACAAACCACTCATCGATGCAGATTGAGCAGACTTTTTTCCCTTTCTTATCTTTAAGTATATTAGCATGTGCAGCAATTACTTTAGACTACCTGGCTTGTGATGCAGCTGCAGCCGTCTAGTTCATCTAACAGGTTCTTTAATTTTGCCAGTGATTTTTTTTCGAGTGAAACTGATCATTTACAGCCTTATTGTACAAAGTCGTCCACATGGCTAAGGGCTGTCCTGTATTTTTGATTGCCAGGTCCACGCGGGACAGTGAGGACGAGGATGATGAGGACAGGCGAGGACGAACCTGCACCCTGCAGTATCAGCACGCCATGGTCAGAGTCCTGACTCATTTTGTGGCTGAATCAGCCGATCCACGAGGCCAGACAAGCTTCATGCTGGGCACTGATTGGCAGGTGGATATAACAGAGCTGGTGTGGGACTTTCTGAAAGTTGAAGACCCCCAGATTGCACAACTACTGGACCGACGGATACTGGTGGGAGTTGACATGGGGATGACCACTATCCAGGTACGTCATGAGTCAGCGATAAAGAAGCGTCGCCTTAAGAATCACAAGTATCTTCTCTCACCAGGAAGTGTCCGACATGATGATAAAAGACCTTGACGTGGAGGTTCATCATGAATTAATTTTCTCACTGTGTCTCTAGTGATGGGCTAATACGTGACCAGGCTGTGTCAGCGGATGTAAAATAAATTCTATAAAATCAATAGTACAATGAGCAACTTGTATTGCAAATTGATGTGTAACATTTAAAAGAAGAGCTTCCTTAACCCATACTCCAGCTCTTTGATATACAAGCATTTTAATCTTGGTTTTATAGCTCTGGCTTTATTCCCGTCAACAATTATAAAGCTATATTCACCAGGTTTGTTATTCTCACAAAGAATGAATTGTCAGTTAATTAGACAGACCTGGAAGAAAGGACAAAAGGTTTGCCAGACTGCTGTAACTGAGGAAATAACTGCCTATTGTTAAGATAACACAGCTGTGTTAAAGGTAATATTTGAATGAAAGATGCACAGACACAGACTTTCCTCAGATTTTGTATGTAATGATCATTATTTCAAATAAACCATAAATACACCAGTGCACAGGTACAGTGTTCACAGTTCTTCTGCTGAACAGCTTCAAAGTTTTAATATAACAAGCATCAGTAGAATGTGCTAAAATATTACCATAGAAAATGTAGATTCAAAGGCAACCAAACATGTCAATTGTGTCGCCAAGAATGAGCCCTTTCATTGGTGTTTTCTATTACTTCTAAAGTGGAGCGTAACATTTGACACACAAATGCAAAATATACTGCAATTTGGCTTACTTCTGATATACTGATAATATATATTGCAACTCAAAAATTCAGTCGCGTAAATACAGAATAGCCTGCACAGAATAACAATAACTTTTTTTTCAATCAGTACAATTAGTATGCAAAATGCATCGAAGCTAGCTTGCTCATCATCATCAAGTAAATAACTTCATAACTTCAGGATACGCAATCATAATGTCTTAAATATAGTCTCCTGAGAGCATTATTGCATTCATCTAACACACAGGTAAACATTCAACCTTATTATGAGACACTAGTAATAAATAAAATTCAAGTGTTTGGCATCAGCTGTTAACAGCAATGGGGATTGTGGAAGAGGGGTGAAGAAGAGCATACAGGTAGGTTGGAGCAGGTGTAGAAAAGCGTTAGGAGTGATCTGTGACAGGAGAGTGTCAGCTGAAGTCAAAGGAAAGATTTGCAGGCCAGTCGTGAGACCAGCCATTTTGTTTTGTTTGGAGATGGTAGCAATGACCAGCAGACAGGGAACAGAGCTGGAGGTAGCGGAGTTGACGATGCTGAGCTTCTCTCTGGGAGTGACCTGGATGGACAGGATCAGAAATGAGATCATCAGAGCGACGACACAGGCTTGAAGGTTTGGAGACAAAGCTAGAGAGGCCAGATTGTGATTGCTTGGGCATGACCAGAGGAGGGACAGTGGACATATATCAGCAGAAGGATGCCAGAGATGGAGCTGCCAGGTAGGAGGACAAGAGGAAGATCAACAGTGAGATTCATGGATGTGGTGAGGGCAGACTTTAAGATAACTGGAGCCAGAGCAGAAGATGCAGAGGAAAGGGAGAGAGAATGAAGAGGATGATTCGCTGTGGCGGCCCCTGAGTAGGGTTAAGTCTAAAAAGGAAGGAAGATGAGGCACTCATACGTGAAAATGGGAATATTTGAGTGAACAATGCACAGGCACAAACTTTCCTCATATTGCATGAAATGGCTGGAAGGAGGAAGCAAGGTGTCCCGTAACCAAGCGCAGTAGCTCTATGCTTTCCTGCTGGAGCCTTCTGGAAACTTTGATTGCTGTTTTGTTAAAAGGACATTTGAAACGTAAAACACAGAAATACTGTAAGCTTTCTAACTGACAGGTAAACGTTTTAATCATATACTTTAACCATGTACCGCAACATTACATGAAAAAGTTCATACATACAAATGTGAAAAGTGCCATATGTTTTGTCTCTACTGCCTGATCTGATGTGCTGATCATGCACCTTATTCCATCTGCCACACATGCACAGTTTTCCTTCACATCTCACCACTTCTGGTTTTGCGCCGTCAAACCGTGGTTAAGTTGTCATATACACAAACCCTCAGTCATCGGTTGGGTCATCACAAATGTAAATATGATGATGGCGAAATCTGTTAAAATTAAATAAACCAGATCTACTCATCTGTTCATCATTGATCCCTAAATAGACAGGCATAATTTAAAAGAAGGTTGGTGGCCTTTGCCTGTGCTTTTGTTAAAACATTTGGTCATTTAACAGCGCTAATCAAATAAAGACTTAATTTCACATGATCCCTGATGTGTTGTTTCATTGTCTAATAGGGAGAAGAGCAAGGGATATCCAGAAACAGCTGTTCATGATTGCTGATATGCATTCAGCCTTTCTACCATCTGTCATCATGGAAATCTAAATGAGCTTTAGGCATGTTTTGCAAGATCAGCTCCTGTCAATGCAAAATCGTCATGCAGTTTTCTACCAAAACCTTGTAACACAGCGTGACTCATAGCACAGACAGAATATGGTAGTCATTCTAATTTCATAACTTTGTCGGTATTGATTATGCTGTTGTGGTATTTTTGGACTGGGTACATCTAAATTATTTGAATGTACAAACCATGAAACTTCACTATGGTGCATCATTTTGCCTGCATAAATGCTTGAAGGAGCAAACCTGAGAAAGGGACATAACACTGCAGGAACATGAACCAATGCTTTATACTGGGGACAATAGCAGATGCTGTGGTCAATGCTGCAGTTTTCCTCATACACCCTCCTGTCTAGTGCAGACAGGTGTTTACTGGTGTGTCACGGTCGGCACCACAGGCTCCCAGCAGCTGTTAACAGCTAGTGGTTTCTTCCCCTCGGCCCTTTGGTTTTGTCAGGCTCTCGAGGCTAACTGGATAATTGTCAGTCTCCTAATGACATCTGTGTGAGTGGCACCATGGACTGGTTTTGCAAATACTCTGACAAATGAAGCGCAAACTGGAAAACATGACAAGTGCAAAGGTCTGACAGCTGGGACTACCTACAGTATTTCACATGACTCAGACTGATGTAAGAGCAAGACTTTGTGAAGGTTTGCATAGAGGGAAAGTTGCGTTTATCTCAAATGGCATTCATCATAAACACAGTATGACTTCCTGCTTCTGCTTTGGGGTTAAAGTGTGCCTCGCCACTGGATTGCCAGTATTAATCAAAGGGAATGGTTTCCTACACATAGGAGGTACGGGGCTGGATGTCAGCCAAGCAGAGCTGATGTTTGAGCTACGCAGCCTGAGAAAAATGGATAAAACAAAAAAGTAGGTATTGTGTCGCGTTTTGCATATTCAAAGAGGTTGTAAGACTTCTTTGTTGGATAAAACACTTGGAAAGACATTTTCTTAAATCACCTGTGACTCATGGTAATCTGCTTTTTTTCAAGTCTTAGACGTCTTCACCACTAAGAGCTCATTGATGCGATACTTTTGTCTTCCACTTGGAATGAATCACTCGTCAATCAAGCAGTGTGACCAGTTGGGACTTATGTCTGCTTGGATTTTCTGTTGAAGTATGAGTTTCTTTCAGTACAGTGCTCTTTTCTGTGTTCAGCTAAGGTTGCTGATGATTTCTCCAGGGAGGGACCTCTCCAAGCCGGTGTCTGGGGCAGGAAATGAAAAAGCTTTCATGAACTGCTTGTAGAATAGATTGAGACACTATTGTGCAGAGGCATATTTGTCATTTATCCAACCAAAATGTCAAAGATTATTGCTTGACAATCATACAATTTGAAAGAAAAACTCTTATAAAATTCCTTGAGCATTGCACTTGTAACCTTATGGGTGTTTCCATCTCTGTCTTTTATTCACTGTCTTCCCTCCCTTATAGGTGCTGTCACCTTTGTCAGACTCAATCCTGGCAGAGAGGACTATCACAGTGGTTGATGACAAAGTGACCATCACAGAACTGGGCCTCCAGCTGGTCACGGGCCTCTCCATGGGCCTTCAACTCAGTCCTGGAAGCAACAGAGCCATCCTGGCTACCACGACCACGCAGGAGGTTCTGCAGAGCCCCAAACAGGTCAGGACTCTGTAGACTTGAGATGGCATTTAAACAAAAATGTGTGCTAATTGTGTCTCTTTCATCTTTATAGACAAAAAAAAAAAAAATAAAAAACCTCCATTACAGCGATGACAGTGAATCAAGGTCTAATACAGGAAGAAACACACAGGCAAATCCTTACATACACTTTTTAGCTAGATTTGATCAAGACAGCCACAGTATTTGACTGTTTACATCTGGTATAACACCTTATGTCTCAATAAACAGTTACTTTAGAATGGTAAGGGGTGGATGAATGATTTAAAAAGTATTTTCAGCCGTTTGACTGAGGTTCACTCCCATGTGAAGTTTGTTGTTAACTTATTATTTTCAGATTTTTTTTATTTATATTTTCAGTTTTCTGTCTCAGTTTCATTAGGTTTAGGTAAAGATCATAGTTTGGGTTACAAAAGACCCTTTCACCTTTCCCGACATTTATTCAGGCTTTCTGACTGGCTTTTGGTATTAAAAAAAAAACAAAAAATTCTAGCACAAATCCTTTGGGTCAAAATCTCATGTGCCCAAGTGCAAACACAGACAGTACATAGAGATAATACACCATATAGAAGTGGAAACAAGCCTCTGGTTCTCAAATTGAAGCCTGTACAGAAGTGCAATAAGCTCCAATTTCGAATCTAATTTATTCCATCAGTTAACATTTTCCTGACAGGTTTACGGTCTCAATCACTAGTTCCCTTTCAGCCGATTTACTCGGTACAATACATCTTCAGGCAGATGGCACGTGGCAAAGTATGTAAGGCTTCACTCGCTCCTGCCAGCTTGAAGTTATCTTAACAGCCCTAGTGGTTTATCCATGACGAAGTTAATGCCACCAAAGTCTGGAGTAATGGGCAGGCGGTTCTTGACCACTGTCGGCTCAGGTGGCAGGAAAAACTGTGAGGGCCTCTGAGCTGGCTACTTAAGCTGGGAACAGTGGTGTCCCCGTCGGTCCTTTGGCGCCCCTTCTCAATGAGGTCAGAGTCGCTACAGGTTACATTCTCCACATGTTCCACTGTGCAGCGGTCTCCCTTGATAGAGCGATGGCCTCTAGAGTCTGAGGCTCTCTACGGACACTCGCTGACATCCAGGATAGAGACAGGACCATTTATTTGGACGAGCCAGTGTCTGTCTCACTTGTTGCCTTCCTCCTAGCTTTGAGATTCAGTGGATAGGGGCTCCAGCAGCATGGAGACACTGCTGCTCCTCATCCATTGCCGATCTAGTGGCATCTCCAGTTCAGGGGTCCATTCCCAAAAGGCGTTGTTGTCCCCTATCAGTCAACTGAGCACACACACACACCCCATGCCCACAAATGCTCTTGTGTTACCTCATGCTGTGGCCCCCAGTTTGGGTGCATCTGTTTCTCAAGTGATCACAGCAAATGTAAGCATTTGACATTTCCCAGTGCCCCAATGAAGATGCCTTTCACTGTGTGGATGTTGTGAATGTTCCATCATTTTTAACAACAAAGTCCACATTTGTAATTTGCAAAAAAAAAATCCCCAAAAAACACACACAGAAAATCGAATGAACTGATGCAGGCTGGTATTGCCGCTCTCTTCCAGCAAACCTGAGGGCGACAGCTTTTGTCATACGGTGGAGCAGGTGAGCCAACTGGTTGTTCACCTTCCACAATTGCACGCACCCTCTTCGTTGGTAGAGGGAACTGTCGCCATGGGTCGCCAACGGGAGTTCTAATCCAGACCGCCACATTTTCTTGCCGTGGTTAACAAAGTTGTAGGAACAAAGCAGTGACGGTACTGAGAGAGGAAATAAACACATTGTTGAATAAGAATGTAATCCATCTAGTACCCACTTCCGAAGCAAGTTGGTAAAGCCATTATTTCATTTTTCCAAAGAAGAAGAATTCGTCCTATTCAGGACTTGCAAATGTTGAACAAACATACAAAATGCTAAAACTCAAACACTTCCTAAGTGCGGTTGGCCCGCAAGATTGGTTCACAATGATCAGTCTCTTAGAAGCTTAATTTCATGTAGCGATAGATTCGTACCACAAGCACTTTCTGCAGTTTGCTTTCGAAGGCATAGCCTACGAATACCTGGTACTGTTGTTCAGCCTGTCTCTCACTCCCAGCACTTTCACCAAATGTGAGAAGAGAATGACTGGGCTCTGACAGCAGACTCCAGAGAGCAGGCAGCGGCTTTCACTAGTTCTGAACCACATTCAAACTCTGGATTTCACATTGAATTTCCATTAAAGTGCATTGATCCTGAGTCAGCAGATTTCTTTTCAGGACATATGTCCACACACTATATATGCTCTGCTTCCAGGCGTGTGCATTTGTCAGAGCACAGAGTGACTGTGTTTCAAGGCTGTCTGGCTCAGTTTCAGTTGGGACGCAAACTGCATTTCAAAAGCATCTTACACCTGAGGGGCATAATGGCGTCAATGATCACTGTAGTGCCACTCGGGTTGGTAAAGTTGCAAGTGTTTCAATGCTGTAACTAGCTCTCACTGGCTGCGTGCACAGCGTAACCTCCAGAGGAGACTGACAATGATACCTGCTTGCATGTTAACTCTCCCTCCGCGGAAGGAGCCCGACCTGCCATGCTGCGGGAGAGTGTCTTTTCACAAGGCAGTGACAATAGATGCCTCCCTGAGGGGATGGGGGGTCTCTGAGCAACGGTGTGGTGGTGAGAGGGGTGTGGACATTGTTGCAAGGCAAACTTCACATCAATTATCTGGAACTGCTGGCAGTTTTCTTGGCTTTACAGCATTTCTGTCCAGTCCTGGTATTGTCAGCATGTTCTTGTCAGGATGGACAACACAACAGTGATTTCCCGCGTAAACAAGCAGTGGGGGACCAGCTACCTTTCCCTGCTAGAACTGTCCTGCTCTGTATTGCTGTGGTGAGGTGTTCATTTGCTGCCTGTCTTTGCGACCGACTTCAGCGCATTTGTCTAAAGTTATTCCTGTGGCCTATTGCTCTATGACTTTTGAGCTTGTGAGCTTTCGTCCCCCTCCTTTTGCTTCTAAGAGGTAAAGGAGGTTGCATTCCCTGTGCTCCCTGCATTTGCTGCGTGCCAACTTGTGCTGCACTCAAAATGTGTTTTACACTGGATTGTGGAGGCCATCTCCCTGACTTACAACAGCAGCGGTTATTCACTGCCACAGGGTATGAAGGCACACTCTACCATGGGCAGGGCAGCTTCATGGGCTTTGTTCAAAGGGCGTAACTGAGTGATAAAGGCGCTGCAGCTAGTTGGTCATCACGGCACACTTTTTTTTGGTTTTACCATTTGGATATGACAGCCCCTTTGATGGCACACGTTGTCCTTTCTGTTAGGTCTGCGATGTGCCAGAGTGCTGTAGGTTTATTTCCGGCAAAGTGGCTGCTCTGCAGGGCGTAAATGCATGTCCTATGCTACACGTCGTACTGAGTGAATCAACTGAAAGGGAAAAAATAGTTATGACTATTACTATTCGCTGAAGTACAACACTTGACTGCCCCACTGTGCCGCTGGGCTCAGAGAAGAGCAGTTATTGAACTGAGAAATGACAGTGATGATGGATGTTTATAGGTGCAGGTGGAGCTTCACGTACTGTACGTCACCATGGATCATCTACATTAATTTGTTGTACTGTGTTTCTTTCCTTCAGGGAACATAAATTATAGTCATGACTATTTGTTTCATGTCATTGTACATACAGAATGATATTTGTTTTGAAAAATGAACACCCCATTTATTTTGAGTCAGACAATATAGAAAAAGGGGGATGGCTACATGTTGATTGACATTGCAACCAGACCATCTGTCAACAAGATGGAGGTAGCGGTGGAGATCAACAGCCCTCTGTGACTTAGGTCCACTGAAGTTGACTGTGACAGATGGTCTGGACAAGAACAAGTATTTCTCTTGTGTAATATTTTCCAAATGTTGACATGTATACAGTTAGCTAGTAAGGCTATGATGCTTACCTTGAGTTATGAAAGCTAACTTTCTTAGCAGCAACTCCTTATAGTAAAAATCCTAACTTCTGTTGCAGCCAGGTTCTCTCTTCCTTAGCTCTCATCCAAATATGGAAGGTCCATGTTGCAAAAATCCAAGATGGTGACATACATAAAGCCAAACACTATGCTTCAAATCAGTCCACAAACCAATGAGTGATGTCACGCTGGCTCTGTCCCTTATTTGGCAGTCTATGCTAGAGATGGACGCATCATGCACGACTTCATGGGCTTCTGAAGAGCTGTTTGGAAGCCCAAGGGCACACCACTTGACTTTCAGTTAATCCAAAAATGGAGGACGAGGTGGATTGTGAGTGGATTTGGGGCCTGATGACTGAATTATACAATGATGCTAGCTAGCAAGAAGCTCCCCAAAAAAAGATAGACCTAAAAAGCTAGGCTACATGCTACTATGCCCTCCGAGCATGCTAACAGCTAACGGTGTGGTTGCTGCACTGGGTGGTTGGTACCAGATGTTTGAGACGGTTTTACTCTCCAAGGAAGTTAACCCGAAACTGTACAACAAAACTTGAAACAGCGGTGTATCTGTTTTTGTTGATTATATGATGCGAGCTTTGAATGCAGCGCATGAACACTCATCAATTGGAAGCCATTCTTTAAAGCTGAATTTAGATTATCATACAGCTTTATTCAGTTGCTTATTGTGGTGTCACTGTATAATACTCCATGTAAGTTAATGTTGACAAGTTACAAGTGATGGCAGTATTTACCATTGTTTAATTAATACTTGCATAACCACATTGATTCAAGTTATCTGCAGTTGCATTATTTTCGGTTTTTAAACGCCGATGCGAGATGGTTTTCATTTAATGTTGTAATTTCCCACATGTGCATCTTATTGGTTTGATACTGGAAGCTGTTCACTGCTGTCAGCAGCACCATGTTAGGTTATTCCTTTGAATATGCTGTATATGACTTTGATGTTAACAACATGTAAACATTTTTCAGTACAAAGTCCTCGCTCGCGTCATGGCCATATGTGAGGCAACACACACACACACACACACACACACACACACACACGCACGCACGCACGCACGCACGCACGCACGCACACACAAGGCTTAAGCTGCAAGTACTAATCTGGGCTACTTGACTTTTGATTGCTGATATTATATTATTTGTATTAAAAGAACATAAAATAAGACTGCCATTTAAATGGGGCGATTCTCCATCGTTCCCTTTTATACAACAGATGCCACATAATGGTTTTGTCAACATTAAAAACTCACTAAACAGCTCAC
>CAAKHG010007741.1:22259-33855 GCA_901007715.1 Dactylopterus volitans
CACACTCACAGGCATGCATGCACACGCACAGACACACACCCTCACACGCACACACAGACATGGGTGCACGCACACACACGTGCACACACACACACACACACACACAAACGACACACACACACACACACACACACACACACACACACACACGCACGCACGCTGATATTATATTACTTGTATTAAAAGAACATAAAATAAGACTGCCATTTAAATGGGGCGATTCTCCATCGTTCCCTTTTATACAACAGATGCCACATAATGGTTTTGTCAACATTAAAAACTCACTAAACAGCTCACTTCAAGCATGCTGGCTTGTCTCCCTGTCAAACTTGAGCTCATAGCTGAAGGTTGAAAGTGCTACTGCTGTTGAACTTGGTCCTCATCACCCATGCTGTAAGGCCTACACTGATATCAACTGACATCACTGTATTTAGTTTACTTTCTTTCATTTTATTTGACAAAATAAATCTGCAGCCACCTCTACTAATCCTTTTCCCCTACAATCTTATTTTTATTGTTATTGTTTTAATATCGTCCAACTTGTGTGTGTTAATGTCCTGTTATTTAAGTTTTTGGGTTTTAATCTATGATAAATATGGCTCACATGTCATTAAATTTTACTTGCAATTACACAACTTTAATCTACATCTGAGTGAAAAGGTCACATTCAAATCTATTACTTTAAAGAAAAAGCAAATCCTTCATACAGGTAAAAAAAATGTGAACATTTCACAAAACACTAAACTTTTTGGGGGGAATAAGAGTGTAGTTTAAGTAGACATTGAAAATACAGCTACACGGGCTGCTTCAGCTGTTGCATCTTTTTTGAACTTAGTAAAAGGAAAGATGTCAGAAGACCAAAATGTTGACAAGTAACTATGCAGCGTCTATGAATGCATATGTGGGAGTATTTTCACTTTGTGCCTGAAGATAACTAAGCAGCCTAGCACCAGGACCTCTGAACCTCCCTCGGAGATATAATTCATTTCTAATATTGCAACCTCTGGGAAAGGTCTAATTTGCTCATTTATCCAAACTGATTACATAACACTAGCAACAGTTAAATAGAGTTCAAATCTTATATTCATGAACACATCAATATTAAAGCTTACAAGGTGATTTTTTTTGTTTGTTTATGATTTAAGTTCACCTGAAATGAATTGAAAAGAACCCAGTTTCTTAATTTGTCAAAATATGAATGTTTTGTCACCGAAGCTTTTTCAGCATGAATACGCATCACAATGCCCAAGGTGTTGTAACTTTGCTGAGTTTTCAACCTCAACTTTTTTTTCCAAGTGGTTATAGCTTCTCCTCTAAAGCAGAGCATTTCCTTTTAAGTGTTCTTGACCCTGGGGTCATTGCTGGAGTGATGACTTATTATGGCAGCCCAGTTCTGTCGCGTCATGTTGAGCATATACTGTTCCTGCCTGTCTGGGTCACCTCGACAAAAACTTCACATAGACAAACAGAAATGTCAACTGACGTCAACATACTAACGTTATGCTACTTCACACTGTTCCTCGATCTGAATTAACTTTCATCTACTATGTGAAACACTCTCTGGAGGGAAGTCATCTTAAAATGCTTGTTTTAGTAGTCATGTTTATAGAAATTAATTTGGGGTTTGTGGGCTGTCTTATTTTACAGTTACCATACCATATTTTACATTAGCAATGTCTGATAAAGGTGTAGCAAAATAAATTGATCAATTCATGTTGGACAGTGTGCAGGAGCCCTAGTAATTGTTGACGTTACTGTACAGCCCTGATAATCAACTCAGTATCAACCAAAATCTTATGTCAACATCTAGATTAATGTGATTTCTGGAATCATGCTGTATTAACGTATAAAATAATTCACATTAACACGAAAACATCAGTTAACGTAACCTATTTTTATTTTCAGGTCTCACACTTTTGTTAAAAAACATCAACATCCGCTTTTGTCCACTTTTTATCCGCCTCTATTATAAGTTTTAAGTGTCGGTTTGATCTGAGGGGCAGACGAAGCTGGATGACGAGCTAAGCTATTGAGCTAATAATCCCTGTATATTGTGCACAAACGTCGACATCTGCTAACAGCTACATAACATAGAAAGTCACTCACCAGAAAAAGTGGACCACAGACTTTTTGGATGGTCTGTTGATACAATAAACTGCACAGTAAGCTACATTATTGAGCCTATATCACCATGAGAAAAAGAAACAACATTCCATGAAGATTACTGCATTTTCTTTATTAATTTATCAGAAATTGGTCACAGGTCCGGATAAAACTGTCACTTGGTCCGTGCCTGGACCACAGTCAGTCATTTGGTAATGCTGGATCTATAGAGGCCAAAACCTTTTTTGTACTAGGCTATAAACATGCTTATTTCTGCTCTAAAGTTGCGTATTGCTCACGCACACGTGTCTGTTTGTTTGTTCCACACCATCGTTAACCCTCTTAACTCTAGGGCTTGAAAGCCAGTCTGTGACAGAATATGTTTCCTTGGGCAGCTAATAGAAACGGGAGCTTTAATCTCAGAGAATGCAAAAGCAACACCACAGTTTCTGTACCAAAATATGACTTATAGGCCAAACTTGGCCTCCCTATTATATTCTGCTTCCCTCTTTCATTTGCCCTGCTACCCTCAATGTGGTCCCTTTGATCTACTGTATGCATTGGGCCCGCTCACTGCTCCTCTGAACTGCTCCTTTACTTTCTTCCTCACTCTCTTCCTTCAACTGAGGAATGATGGGAAGCCCATTTATCTGCCCAATCTCCATGAGCAAAGAATGAAGATAAGCAAGCAGCCCATCAGAAATCAGGAAGCATCGACAGTGAGGATCTTCTCGTGCTCTTTAGGGATTTGTCCTTCGGTGACACTAAAAAGCAAATTTTGAAATTGCAGTATAAGAAGGCTTTAAGATGCTTATGTATGGCAAATCCTCGTTCGCATGAACAATATTTAATGTTGCTTTTTGATCTTTTTGACCTATCTTTTAATCGGTGTCCTCCATAGCTTAGAAATAGCTGCTTATTTAGTAACACCACTGGAGTGAATGAGATGGTGTATGACTTCCGCTCTTAGAAAGCACCACATAAATGTTTCTGTGGTGTCCCGAAAAACAGGCCTTGAATGCCATTGCCTCAATCATTGCCTCAGTTTTACTTATTAAAGGTTTCAAGGCTGATTGGTTAACGATCTAATTAACCATCAAAGAAAGCCTATAATTTCATTATGTGTTATTATGAATTGCTAACAAAATTATATGTTCCAGTCTGCCTTGTAATACCACAGCACCGCATACCTGATAATATATTTCCTCTCTTTTTGTATATGTTTACGTTTCCCTAGGAGGCCTTGATCAGTGCGTGGCTCCAGTTCAGCGACGGCTCTGTGGCTCCTCTAGACCTATTCAATCCTGACTTTTTTGTCCTGACAGCCACTTCCCTAGATGAGGATGTAGTGACGGTGCATCAGGACCCCTCCTGGAAGTGGCCTGTTATTGTGACGGAGGCAGAAGGTCAAGGCTTGCTGATCAGGGTGGAAATAACAGTTTGCGAGATCTGCCAGAAGTTCAAACGTCGCAGTGTCCTGGCGGCGGGGAACTGTAACGTCAGGGTGAAGTTTGGTTACAGCGACAGCTCAAGGGGAGGGAGCAGTGATTATGGCACTGATGGAGACGATGTGGAGAACAGAGGCAGACTCCCCTCTCAAGACAGGATTGGCCTTGACACCCACTATTTTGGCAGCTCCATTTCTGGCATGGAGGACGGGGTGTTGAGGAGGGCGACCACCACTAGAAGTGCAATAATGCGCAGACCCAATGGGGACAAACTTTCAGATGATGGTAGCCAGAACATGCCGATTGACTTTGCGGACTTTCCTGCCCAAGTGGACCTGCCTCGTGGCCGCAACATAGATGATGATCTCATTCAGACAACTCGTGGGCTCACTGACCTTGAGATCGGCATGTACGCCCTGCTGGGGGTCTTTTGCCTCGCTATCCTGGTATTTCTCATAAACTGCATCTCCTACACCCTTAAATACCGCCACAAGGAGCTCTCTATTGAGGGCCAAGAGAACATGAACCATGCCCATGACTGGGTGTGGCTGGGGAATGAGGCAGAGCTTCTGGAGAGTCAAATCAGTTTGTCGCCCCAGCAGGGGGAGCACACCTCTATGATGGACTCGAGCAGTGGGCTTGAGGAAGGCAGCCACTTGTTGAACGGTGGCTCGGCCCAGAAGAACGTGCAGGGCCAAGTGCACCGGGCAGCGGACGCGGGCTGCATAACCAAGGACAGCAAAGGAGATTCACCCACCACCAAGAGAAAGCGAGTCAAGTTCACCACATTCACCACCATCCCCTCGGACATTAGCTACCCCACTGTGAACACACTGACTGGAAGCCACAGCCAAGACATTAAGTGGGTGTGCCAGGACATGGAGCTGGGAGACTCCAAGGAGTTGCCCAATTACATGGAGAGGTTAAATGACAGTGCTTTAAAAGAGATGGCATAATATAGTGTGTGCACTTGAAACAAACTCACCCTTATGCCTTTCAGAGGAAAGTGGGTCTGGATATGAACCCGACCCCTTTGGTAGATGACAGAGGGAGAGATTAACTTCAGATGCACGACAAACTGCCAAAGGGTCATTAAAATAAAGAGGATTGTCACAGTGCCACAATGACTGACAGGGAATCACTGTTGAAAAATGTGTCTGTGGATGAGGATGTCAGGTGGCCCGTTTAGTTTCATTTGGTTATCAAATGATTTGTTTGTTTTTTTCTAATTATTACAGAGTTGAGAGAGGACGGCTCCAGGCCTGATCTCTTACCTGTGATTTTCGAGACGATATGTAGATTTTAAAACAAACAGTAATATGAATAGATAGATGTTCCAAATGTTTGTGCACATTAAATGGTTTGGGAAGTTTTGTAATTTTTGATATTAATTTCTCACACCAGATCCTTACTGTTAAAAATTCTGGAAAGCAAGCCAAGAGAAACTCCTGCATGTAGTTTGAAAAAAAAAAAAAAGCGGACAACTTTCCGACTTATTCCCATACTCTTTAACATGGCAGATGAAGTGTTATGTATATACTGAAAGCACTGCAAAGCATTGTATTGTTGATCTGTATATTGTATTTTCATAACATCCAAGGAATATACAACAACGTCGAGAGCGTGTATCAGTTTTTATTTACTGCAGCATCGCAGCCAGGCCATTCATTTCACATGGATCTTTGAATTCAGTAGACACAATGCACCCACAAGGCACAAGACAATCTGAAGGCCTTTTAAAACTGACAAGGAGAGGATGTCCTAACATGACAGCCGGTGTACTGAAGGTCTTTTAAACAAGCCACCCCAGACTTTCAGGTTCTGTGAGCTTTGAGGAAAAATCCAACTAAGGTCTTGTTAACCTGTGTCCCTCAGCCACCAGGAGAGCGCACTGATGGACAGACTGGGACGGGATTTGCTCGCAGTCTCTCAGGGAGCATGTGGATACAAGGAGGTATAATTACAAGCAAGATGGGAAATGTTTTCTTCTCGGAAGTGGCTGTGCTAATATCCTCTTGATTGCTCAAATAATACTTATCACTGAAAACTTCCCAAACGAAGGCGGTTGGCTGAAAAATCGTGTTTTGCTCAGTGAGGTTATTATCATCCCAGCAGTGTTGGCTGATTGCATTTGTGTGTGTGTGTGTGTGTGTGTGTGTGTGTGTGTGTGTGTGTGTGTGTGTGTGTGTGTGTGTGTGTGTGCGTTATAATTTTCCATCAAGCGGAGAAACGCTTGTCTGTTATTTGTTGCAGCAGCGAGGCTCATATCACTATCACAATATTAACTTGGAAAAGAAGATTTGAGATACTTAAGCAAATGGTGACACTACCTCAAGCATAATAAGGAATGCTGTTTGTGGGCTGTGAGCACCTGCCGCTTCTTACCTGACCTGACGCTTCTCACCTGATGTCTCACCATTTTGTTAGGGCTTATTTTATTTTGGCCGTTGGCATGTAAATAAGTAAGGTGAAGAAGAGAGTAATTTTACTATAAACAAAAAGGCCTGACAGCCTTCACTTAGTTTACATCACATGATAACCTTTCGCCTGAGGTCATCCGAGACGCGCAGTGTCTGGTGAGAGGGATGAGGGACAGTGTTTCCCATAGAACCTGAACCTATTTCGGTGGTGTGCCAGCAGTGAGTAAATTGCCATATGAGCCATTCAAGTTTTTACGCCGTGTTTATCAATGAATGTCATAACATAACAGATTGAGTTTAGACATTAATACCACTTGCTTGCTGGAGTGATACGCATGCACACAGTGGATATACGCCAGCTCTTTGCCGATGCTTACTGATGATGCTTGCCACCAAATGGAAGCTGTTTTTTTTTTACGTAACCAGAGAAGTACTGATTTTCCAAATTAATTTTACCAGCAAACTATACAGTGTCATTCATCCTCAGACATCATCAGTCAAACTGTCTGTGTGGTTGCACCACGGACATATTGTGCCATAAATGTTTTGTGCTGTGGCTGTGTTGCACTACAGTGACCATCTGCCGTCCAGTGTCACCTGAGTGATTAATCGAGGTGACGTAGAAAGTCAACTAATGTTTATATGGACAAACTTTCCTGACTGAGGCAGGAGATGATTAAAAAAAAAAAAGTTCACAAAGACAAAGTTGAACTTTGGAATGAGAGAGGAGCAGTCAGTGCACACCAGGACATCTTAAGCTAAAGAATTAAATAAGAGCATGTATCTAATTTTAATGAATTCCTATTGTCACACTGTTGGGAGCTCAAGTGAAGACAAAATGTTTTGAAGTCCTGGTATAGAGATCAAGAGAATCGTTGCTAAATTATTAAGGGGTTCATACCCCCAAACCTGCCTGGCAAGCTTTCCTGTGTTCTCCTGCGTAGGGCACCTACACCCTGAAAGCACAGAGCTCTCCACATAACAAATCCCTGTTTAATCCCTGACTGTTAGTGCTTCAGCCGCAGGTTACTGTCGTTGGACTTGAAGTAACTTGAAGCCTACATGTCTGTGCAGCTGAAACATTTAACAGTTTACTGCTGTGTTCAAAATAGATAATCACACAAATGGTCAAACAAATATAAACATAAATACTTCATTCTGATATGATTACCCAACGAAAGTAATTAGAGCACCGCAAGTAAATAATAATTCTTGAATTAATCTATATTAACAATTAAAAATTAAAAAAAAAAAATCAATGAAGTAGTTGGAACCAGCAGAAGTTTGCCATTTGTGGTTAATAATGACTGACATAAGTAATTGATTAGGAAAGTAGTGGGCAGCTCCTTTTTTAAATTTAATTTATGTATTAAGTAATCTTTGCAGCTCTAGTTCAGTGAGCCCCTTTTTTTTGGACTTTGGGCATGTGCCCTTCTGCAAAGCCCCGGCTAGCACTTCATGATGGAGCCCCCCAGACACCTGCATGAAGGTTCAGCGGCTGTTTCACTCTAATTAGTTGGAACAGCTTGTTGACTGACTTCTTTTCCTATTGATTCACCGCATGCTGAGCCAGATCACTGCATTAAACCACTCCCAAAATACAAGAAAAATGCCGACCAGCCACAACAGGGATGAAGACAGTTAAAGGATGGTACAACATGTAAACACAGAGCATCAGCTGGTGGTAGCTACATGTTTCACATAAATACATCTAATTAAGAAACCAATTTTAAAGAAATTGGGTTTAGTAAATCAGCAAATGAAAACCTCAGGCTAGTCATGCTTTGTTTAAAGAAAACATACTTGCTACAGATGTTAAATTGTTCAGATCAGCTTCAGCTTTTGGCAATGCAGCATAAAACTGCTCGGAAAAGGGTGGGTTGTTACCAAAGCAAGACCTGGCAGGTGATCGAATGAAGCACGTGTGGATCACCATATACCACAGGCTAACTTCAAACTGTCAGGAGAAGAGCGATGATACACTGCTGCCCATAAAGTTGAAATAATTTTGTTTTCGGACACAGTCCTCTTTTATTCCCATTTATACACATCAGTAATCCCCTTTGACCAGACCGATCAATAAAGTGTTGAGAGAATATGTGCTTTATCTATCAAGAATGAGTCACATAGTCACAATCAAAAAATATATTGCATTCCAACTTTATGGACAACCGTGTACAACCAATACTGCAGTAGCACACTATGCTTACAAAGCTGCCATTTTTTGAATTAAAATGAATAGTTTTAAGGCAGGGCAGGCTTATCTATATAGTGTAATTGAAACACAAGGCTATTCAATGTGTTTCACAGAGGTTAAAGAGAAGCTGAAAAAAACCCACTATAAATTAAATTAGGAGGAATACATTTAAAAAAGAATGGCATTAAAAACATAAAGCAAGATAAGTCAAATAAGTAATTCGAATTTAAGAAAGAAACAATGTTCTTTTGTGTTATGTCATGTGTTGAGCCCTGATTAAAATCAGCTGTTGAGCAGTCTTAATGCACTCAGGAAGCTTGTTCCACAGGTGGGAAGCCTAGAAACCAAAAGCTGCTTCATCTTGCTGGGTTTTGATCCCGTAGATCCTCTTAACTGCAGATGCCATCTCGAGCTGCCGCGGGGTGCCGGTCCGGCCCTGATAGTTTAGCCATGAATGCTTCAGGATAGGATCGAGCCTTGCAAGATATATTCCTGAGTGAATCTTAAACTGGCAAATCGTGCCACAATAAAACTGCTGTGCAAAGTAACACCGCTTCACCATTTGGAATCAATTATTCACATCCTTGCACAGTAGGTCTGACCAATCACAGCGCTCGCCATCACAGAAATTCAGCGTGACCCTGTCAGCACTACAGATACACAAGGTTATTCCACAGCCACACATTCAATGAGACATTACAACACATTCAATAAACATCACTGTGGTTGACAGGGTCCTTGCATCCTCATTTTCAGAGAAACTGCAGTTTAAGCAAACCAACATTAACTCTGCAAATCTGTCTGTATACACAAGTAGTTTTTTTTCTGTTTTTTCTTACACTCACAGTTTATTTAGTACAATTGAAACTAATGTAGTATATTATAACAATCTTTCATTCCCCCCCCCCTATCCTTCTCAGTTATATGAATTTGGGTGACAGATATTAGGAATGCCTCTTAGTATAACCACAGAACAGTTACACACATTAGAGCCTCCATAATGACCAGTGAAATAAATCCACACATTTTCAAACAGATTCTTCACGCATTTCACAATTACTACTCAAAGCATGATCAATGCATATATTGGCTCTGTTTGATGTCTGTTTGGTAATGTTTCAGTTTGTTGATTTGTGTCCCCAAAGCTCACCATGAGTCACAAGAAAACAAACAAACAAACAAACAAACAAACAAAAAAAAAAGGTTTATTTATTAAAGATTTCTAACAGGGGAGTATGTACCCACCCTTTTCAAGTTTTATAACAGATACTGGCACAAACGGATACTGTGGCGTTTCATGCTGTCTCTTGTGTGAGTTTGATTCCTCAGTAGCTCTATTGATGGCTGCAGGGCACTGAAGCGTCGTCCATCCGCAGAATGTTCCATGTGCTGGGACCGTGGCTGCTGTGCTCAGCCTGTGGACTGTGAAGGGCGAAGGGAGCCACTGGAGGTCTTGGAGGATTTAACTGTCAGCCACAATGGGCATGATTGATGGAAGGCCTTGTGTAATTAAAACACCCCTGTGACTCTCTCCTTGCAACTGTGGTTGCTGGCTTCAGCCTCTTCAGGTGAGAATAAAACAGCTGCCCATTAAAGACGCACCATCTTTACCTCCTTGGGCTCAGGTTTTAGACATGTGTTCATGCCTGTTTGGCTGCAGCACTGGAGATACGATGACTCCACCCTTGGAGGATGGAAATTCGACACTTCCTTTGGTTGGCCTTGAAGTCTTGACTTCCTCAAAAGAATAAAAAAAAACCAACCTTCCCCAGGCCTCCATCTTAAATGGAATTTTAATTAAATTGATGATGTGAGACCAACAAACTCTCACTAATGGTTGGCTGTGCTCCCTGTGGTCCTGATGCGCAGGGTCTGTATTTGCAATTTCCAAACGATTATTTGCTACTTGATTTATGTTGCCTTCTTTGAATCCTTTTTATTTTTTTATTTTTCCAAATCAGCACACAGTTGTTTCACAGCAGGTAATCATGCTACAGCGGAGGAGCGAAGAAGCATAAGGCAAGGTCATCTGATGGTTTTCTGATCTGACTTGTTTTTCCTGACGGAGCTGCAGGGAACCAGCACTGTTGTTCATAATCAAAAACATTGTGACAAATCAGGCGCGCGCGCGCACACACACACACACACACACACACACACACACACACACACAGTAATATGTATCCCTATCCATGCAAGTTATCCTTTGACCACATACTTCAACTTTGGCTTAAATCCAACGGTATTGATCATCTCATCTGACTTGTGGAAAGAAGGCAGATGAGTGTTTCTGTCAAAATCATGAGCCACCACTTATTCTGTAATCTGGTCAATAAAACCCATGAATACACTTTGAATAGTCTTAAAAAGCAGATTTAGTCAATCATTTCCAAAAACAGCCACTGCAGATTTCTTACTCTGGAATAAACAGTTTGTTGGCGACAGTTTCAGTTACATCATGACAGAGAGTCACACACTGGTGTGTTGTACATCACTAGTGACGTTTAGACTGGTTATCCATGTCACAGAGGTGATAGCTATCAGCCATTTTTCCCTCGTGGACTACCCGTTTGGCTTGTGTTGGTGTTTTCCTCATCGTGGATGGAATTGAATCCTCACGTCTGACACACGGACACACCGGTATAACTATATGCTAAACAAAAAGATAGCAGCCTCGACTCAAAAACTCGCAGGCAATAAACAACAGTTGCTGGTGAAGCCCTTAACAGCATGAGGTGAGCACCCAACCATGTCATCGAGATATATCGGTCCAGGGGGACCAGTGGAGCTGTGTGTAAAGGGAGCGACATATCACCCAACGCGCTGAGACATGCCGGTGTGTTTTTCTGCCTACTGGGAAACAATAGAAGGTCAGAGGCCTACCAAGATACACCTGGCACAAAAGGTATACCTCAGCGTGGCTGAGAAAGATTTATCTTGATACCTGCATTTTTTTCTTTTTTTTTTTTTTTTTTTTATAGGAGTCAGACCCTATTCTGTACAAATAAGATGCCCAAAAGCATGGGTCCTGCTCATAATAACCAAGGTTGATGCAATGAATCCAGATGGATGAACACTGTTAAAGCATTTTATGGTTGCTTATTTCACAGATCATCTGTCTGGATGAACATCCTCGCCTCGCTACAGAAAGCACCTTTTCAAGCAAAAAGACAAGCACATTTTCTGGAACAGGAGATTGTAAGAGGCTCTACATACAGTATGTTTTTTTTTTCCCCTTTCTTTTTTCCATAGCTCATATTCGCAGCTGCATCTGGGATAAAATGTTTGAAACACAATCAACGTGTCTCTTGTCCAACACTGTCCCATTTGGAATTGGAAAAGGCTCCAGGATGCCGACCAACAAAGACAGCTGTGATAAGATAATTAGGTCTATGCAAATGCAGATTAGTAGACAAAGGCAACATGTC